>PVKN010034157.1:0-11882 GCA_004027915.1 Capromys pilorides
TCCAAAAATTGATAATTAAAAGAAACTACAAGCTTCTTCCTATGAATTGTCCAAATTAATGAAATAACCCTAGGTTTACACTGCGGTGTTATCCCAGCCAATGAGGTTTGCCTGAGGTGTGACCGTTCTAATTGAAATAACCCTGGAGAACAAAGGTACACCTGGCTGTAAGAATTCTAGTTAACAATTGTAGAAAAATGATAGAGAGAGAAAATTAGTGTTTTAACCACCTACAAAATATTATTGGTGTAAATAAATTAATCACTGCTGCTACAAGATTGATGGGAGGCTGACAATAGAAGGTCAATGCCAAAAATTGACCTTCAATTTTTGAAGTGACCAAGACAATGGACACTGGAATGAATCCTTACATCACTGAAAGACATCACCAGATATTTATACTTTCTGAGAGGAAATTGCTTTAAGGTGGACAGCAATAATAAGCAAAGTGAGAAAAGAGGTAAAGAGAAATACTAAAAAATGTTGATGTCTAATGAACTTACAGACAGGTAAACAGATAATTTGTATATGTATCCTTCTCTTGGTCTCATAGGAAAACTTTAGAAGTTCCTTTTCAATACAAAATTTCCTCTTTGAAATTTCACTTCTTTGAGATCAATATATTTTAAAACCCAAATAAGATACTTGGATTTCTGAAGAAGCCTCCTGAGATGATTTTAAATGTGTCTTCTTTATCCTTTCTCTTGGGTTGATGAAAACAGTTATTCCATAAAAACATCTGTCTTTACACTGGCAAGAAAGAATAACTGGTTGAAATTTAGAACAAGCATCTTCTCATAAGGAGAATGAAATAAAGCATACTCATCAATCAATCTCTTCTAACCATTCCCAGGCATCTTAAAAACTTTATATTTACCTCCTGTAATGGCCAATTGATTGTGTCCAATTGAGTAAGAGAAGCTTAGTTATATTGGCCCAAAAATCCACAACCTGAGGTGCAGAAGACTCACCCAAAGGCAGCTTGTCACCTGGATGGTTTGAAGGGAAAGGATGGATTTGTTTCTCTTTCATTGGAGGAGCTCTAGTCACCTTCACCTTGGTTATCTTTGACTTCCAGGGCAGATCCTTCAGGCATGGGGCATGGATGCTTCTGCCCTTCATCAAAGACCCATAAGCATTCACAAGAGCCCTGGGATGTGGCTGAACTGAAACACTCAGTAAGTGCAGCAAATGGCTCTTCATTTCCGCAGAACCTCCCCGCTTCTTTGTCAACTTCACTAGGTCCATCTAAGATCTAGTCCACATGTTACTCCTTAGGAGATGTCTTCCTACAAAGCATGTTTCTATTCTTCACTCTCTTAGGACCTCACATCAATCCAGACTGTTAGGTAACAAGCTATCCAGTTTGCATCTCAGTCTTCCTTCTTGCCCACTAAACTACCCAGCCTAGAAGACACTGTCTGTAACTTATCTTTCCATGTAGTCTTTGAATTATGGTGTGTTTGCTCTTTTGTGGAAAGGAAAGAGGGAAAATAATATGGATGAAATTGGTAAGAATATGAGTAGTTAAAAATGTTTAAAATCCATAGTTCCAGTAAACACAGAAATCTGTGAAGAAATACTGGCCTTGACGATTTAGAATAAGTTTTAAAGAAGAGATATTTAGTTATTTCCAGAAAACAGAATATTTTATGAGAGGTGAAGGTAGGGAGTCAGAAGACACTGCATTTCTGACAAGGACAGAGTGTGGGCCACAGTCTTTTTTATGAAAAGATAAAGGTTAACACAATGGAAGGCCATGTACCATAGACAGAAACTCAGCATAATTTCCAGTCTTATGAAATCCTCTGCTATGTGGAACTAAAATGTCACAGCAGGGGCAGCACCAAAAGGATATTCACTCGTAGGTGAGGAGGAGAGACAAAAGCTCATGTAAGTTCCTCCTTTCTAGCTCCTTATGAAGAACTAGGGACAAGTGTTCTTATTTTATCTCATTTTTTCCACTCTTACATAGTAAAGCTCATTGAATGCTATTTTGATGGTATTCAAGAACTGATAACCCCCATACACATACACACACACACACACACACACACACACACACACACACACACGCATCTATCGGGTCTCTAATCTTGGATTTAGCTGCTCCTGTATAAAAGCAGAGATCCAGACATGCTGTGTCACTCTCTCACATGTAGCACTGTTTGTTGCTGGTTTTGTTGTAAATTTCCATTTGGTGTCTATATATACACTTGAACAAATTAATAATATTGACTTATTTTATCAAACTACATACTGTGTGTGTCATATAGATCAATTAAATAATGTTTCTTAAGGTGTATCATCCTGTGCTTCCATTCCATGGACCAAGTCTTAACAGGTCTCTATTATCTTTGAAGAAAAATGCAAAGTAGAGCACCCTCACAGCCTGACCATTCTCTGCATTTTCCTATGCCTACCAGTGTGGCCTTTGTCACTTCCTGCCTTATTGTTTCCAACAACCTTTCAGCTTCATGAGTTGCATCAAAACACTCCAGGTGCTTTGGGTTTTTGCTTTCTCTTTTACAGACTGAGTTTATTTACATTGATTCCAAATGTGACAAAAAGCAAACAAACAATTATCCACATGGTCCACATGTTGCTCCTCTTGTATCTCAGATGAAAGCAGCCTGAAAATGTCTCTAAGCCCGGGCACTCTGGCTTTCTCCAGAGACTCACTAGAGTGCACTGGCATTGCCTGGGAGCTGCCAGCCTGGCTGATGAGCTCTGACTGCAGGAATGTGCTCACTGCCAGCAATTATGCAGGCATAGTTAGACGCGTGCTCTCTCTTTAGGTCATCCTGCCACTTTTTCTATGCTGTACAAGATTCTAGCCAAATTGTGAGAACCAAATTTGTACTATGTTTTGATTAAAGAAGGTCTGAATGATTTTCAGGAGCCAAACAAATGTCTTCCTTCTGGGGTTTGGCACAAAACAAACTGTGGGAAGACACACTTTAGCTTTCAGTTTGTCCAGTGCCTCCAATTTTTCTGTATCTTATTTGTCTACATTCTGGCTTGTGTGTCCCATGTCTTTTGTCAGAAATGGTAAGCAAAGGTATTCTTATTGTGTCAAGTTTGACTGCAGAACTTTTTGGGGGAAGACTGGTTGAAAAGTATTTTGTGATTGCTTAATGGAGCTCAAAGGGGAAAGAACAAAGATCAAATTCCAATGTCTGCAGTGGTAGCTGAAATCTCTATAGTTCCCTCCAGCTGCTTTCTATCCCAGCTCTTTCACAAACCAGCCACTCTTTCAAATAATTTAGTGTGTTTTGTGGATATCTTCATTTCTAAATAGCAAATAGACTATCTTGGTTTGCTTAACATATATTGGTATTTTCCTTTAATAGCTTTTCTTACACTATAGTCACTACAAAGTGAAAAACACACCCTCTCAGATTTTTGGAGAGTTCTAGATATGCCTAGGTTTTGTAATTGGTAGAAGGATGTCAATGGTTGTGGGACATGACTTAAGAACCTAAATGTATGGGAAGAAAGGTAATTCTCCAAGGAGCCACATTAACTTAGGTTGATTGCACATGAAAACATAAGGCTCTGCATTCAACATATATGGGAGCCATTTCTGGAGTTTCTGATCACAGACAAGGTGGAGCCACATGTTTTCAAGTTTGCCCAGTTTCTCTCCTGTGGTGGGAATGAGCTTCCTGGGGAGACCAGATTTCTTTGTAATATGTCTGGGGATCAGATCTGCAGATACACTCTGGACAAGGCTGCTGCAAGCTCCAGTCCCTGTCTGTGAGAATATACATATAAACTAATAATCTGTTTTCTGTCAGTGACCCTGATTGAGGCACATTGAAAAAAAATTAAACCACTGTGTGAACAAGAACAGGAGGCACACACAAAAAGGGATGAAATCATGAATATTGTTGCCCCTGTTCCCAGAATTACTGTTGATAATGTTTCCCCACAATTCTCCCAAATCCAGTTCCACTCTCATCAATTATCATCTCTAAGGAAATGTGAGACTCTTCCCCACTCAAACTATATATGTATATTTCTAGCACTTTGTACCAGCAATGTGTCTCTTCATTCATATGTACTTATCAGCTAGACCCTGATAAGGCCTTGTAATCCTTAAAAGCTTGTATTATAAACATATAATTTCATCATATGTGTGTCATGTGAGATCCCAGAATAGTATATGTTAAAAAATGTTAGCTAATGTAGATCAAAATAATTCATAATAATTTTATTCTAAGTTGAAATGTCTAGTATTTTGTTCATGTCATGTCTTGCTATATAAAAAATTAATCTCTAAGGGCCAGTGAGACAGCTCAGCAGACTAAGCATCTACTTTGGCAAGCACAGGGATTAAGTTTTGATCCCTGATCTGGCATGCCATGTTGGCCATACCCCTGGGCCATGCTGAGCCAGCGACAGAATCTGGGCGTGGTGGCACACACCTGCAATCCAAGTGCTGGGGAGACTGAAAAACAGGATGACCACCACAAGTCTGATCTGCACAGTAAGACCCTGAACCAAAAACACAAATGGAAAAGAAAATTAATCTCTAATGATGGCAGTTAATGTTCAATTTACAGAGAGAGTTTTCATTTTAACTCATATCCGTGTGGACTTGTGAAATGGAGTGATTGTCAGAGGAAAGAAAAGGCAAAGCAGTCTCTCTCCAGTCTTTCTACTTTATCTAAATCTCTACCCAGCACCTCATCCAACCTAAGTGCTATTTCTTTGGGTTATCTCTCTGCAGTCAGACTCGTTTTACTGCATCTCATTCTTACAGCTAAGAGGACAGTGATTATGCACACAGGCAACATTTAATCTGCTTTATTTCAGACTTCGTTGCTATCATTTTCTGCCATGGCCCTGTATAAGTCATTTAACTATTCTATGCTTCATGTCACTCATCTATAAAATATCAGTAATAACACTGAATTCAAACATATGAAAAGAAGAGTAAATAAGTTGGAAATGGTGTATGACTATAATCTCACAATTCAGGAGGCTGAGACAGGAGGATTGTCTACACAGTGTGTTCAACACTAGCCTTGGTTCCATAGCAAGACCTTGTCACAAAAAACCAAACCAAACTAAAATGAAACAAAGAAGAGTATAAAGTGTGTGACATATATGTTATTCTGTTACCTTTTAGCAAGTAGTGATTTTCCTGAGATGGAGATAAATTCATTTAAGTCCAGTATTAAGACTTAAAGTCAGTATTTATTTTCCAACAATCCCTTTCAGTGATGAGCTATGCTGTTGACTACTCTAATGTTCCCTGGTCCTTTCTAACACTGGAGTTATTAAGTTAAACTTCACTAGCACCATGTCATTACAAGCAGCAGGAGAAGAATATGTGGGAAAATCTATCCATGCAAGTTATCCAGGAAGTCCTCTTTGTACAGATAACTTTTTTATGAAATGCATTAAAAGAATGCAAAGTTAGATCATGAAGATCATTTAATTGAACAAAACAGCAGACATACAAATAGACAAATAAGTAAATAAATTAATTAATATTTAAACAAGTTTTAAAATATTTGCTCCAGAAATGATGTATTCCTAGAATCTTCTAAAATGTGTCTCCAAAGGTTTCTTCACAGAATTCATGGCTGGGAATATGACAAGAAGTATGAATGTAACAAGAAGTTACAAGCTTTTTGAAAAATTCATACATAGCCTATCTTGCACAAGTATTGTTACAAATATAAAAATTGGCCAGGCACTGCAATAGCATCTGAAGTGTTTCCCTCCATCCTTCCAGTTGTTTGGTATAGCTAAGATTCCTATCATCTTTGTATTTCTCTATGAATTTTACCTCCTTGTAATGGGAACAAAATGCCAATTTCGTATTAATGATATGTTGAGACTCTTGTTTCCTAGCATGTCATATTTGCCAGCCTGGAGTCAGTAGCAGAATATTATTGTTGCATCAAAAAAAAAAAAAAGGTAAATAATGGAGTCTAGTGTATACCAAAGGAAAAAAATCTCCAGCCAGGAACACTAAGTAGGAAAACTCCATTTATGTAAAGCAGAATAGAGATATGATCCTTTTTCAAACTTCCTGTTCAAGGGAATGACCACAGGTTGTCTTGAACTCTTGCTGAGTTGCTTCTTAGCTGAGGGACATTTTTGTGTTTTTCAATTGGCAAACCAAAAGGTCAGAGAAAGATTGGATCAACTTAAACTTTATAGCAGCAAGATTGCAACGGGTTCTTTGTGTCTGTCTTTATTATTATCTCAGCAGTTGAAAATGCCACTCTGCGTTCAACTGCCCTTGGAAGGATGTAGAGAATAATGCAGTCTTTTTAATTTCAGATCTTGCTTTAAGTCCATCCAGCTGTGATCTTTTTCTTCCATAGAAAAGAATTCTATATGATGATATTTAGTATTGCCATACTAATATAGTTCTGATGACTTTAACAGTAAGATAGAACCTTATCCCTGCCACTCTTACTACATTAGTAAATTACAGTAACTAACTATGCATATGGGTTCTATCACCATCTTGCTTTTTGCATTATTCACATTATCCATGAGGAAAAACCATTGGTTTACCATTCATTTGAAAAATACCAGAACTTTGACAAATCAAACTACATTATTTATCAAAACTGTTACTGGATTTTGTTTGTTGCTTTTAGTGATAGTTCTATGGGTTATCATTCTCTGATCATCAAGATCAGAAATTTCTAGAGGGTCGTTTTATGTAAAATGTCTTACAGATTTTCTATTTTCTTCTGGATTAGAAATGCAAGGTGGGATAGAAACATTTGTGAAAAGAAAGTCCTGGCTTGACTTTAGGCTATAAAGGGAACAACATTAGTTAGTGCATACTCAGGCTCAAGACTCTTCTGATAGCCCCAGAAAAACTCTGTTGGAACCCATGACTAAGACACAGTTTAGATTATGTTTAGCCTGTGGCTTGTTTATCACTCTGCTTGAATTTGTTTTCACCAAAAATCAGAGACAGAGCAAGCATCTTCTGCCCCATCTGTAATACAAAGTTAGGAGAAAAAGTTTATTTTTTTTTCCATTTAATTACTTCTTTACACACATTTATAGTAATTAGACATCAGATGCAGTAGCTAAAGCAATTACTGTATGTCATTTCAGAGAATTACAGTATAAACGTACAGTAAATACTCAATAATCCATGACAGGCTACTTAAAAAGTAATAAGCAAATTTAATTTAAACTGTGAGAGCTGAAATGCATGATGTACTTCTGAATGAAATGCCCACAATTACAAAAGAGAAACTAGCTTCAAAACTGCACCACAATTCATTTAGAACCCTCACAACACCACTCGCTGGCCATCTTCCTGGAAATTAGCATTACCAAGAAGAATCTCCCTTCTTTCTGCCCCCCTACACTCTTTCCTTGAACACACACGTGTCTCAAAGCATACACTGAAAATCTGCCGACATTCAAGTCCACTAGGCAAAGGCTACAAAATTTCAATTTATAATATTATCGTGGATGGTACTCTTTGAGTTTTATTTTAAATGTCTTCACTAAGCACCTCTCCAAATAGGACAACACACTATAATTAAATACATAAGGGATTTATAACTTACTGGAATTGAATTCAAATCTCAGCATACTTAACTGAGAATCCTGGGAAAATAGCTGCTTCTCTTCATCTTGGTTGGCTTCCACACCACAGCAGAGTTATAATTATTTTTGGAAAGTGGTTGAGAATATAGTGACATAATGGGGCCAGATTTCAGGGGCAGAGTGGGCACTGGGTAAATGGCTGTGACTCTTCAAGTTATTCATTTTTAAATTTGTTAAAAAGCAAACTGCATTTTTGGAGTAGTTCTCATCTTCTGTATTTGGGTATTTTCAGCCTGCCTAACTTCTTTCATTTATGACATCCAGCTTCATATCAACTGCTATTTGAAATGCGTTTGTTTCTGTTCACTGAAAAAAAATGTAAGGTGCAGTGTTTTCCCAAAGCAAAACAAAAGCTTAAGAGCAACTCTGTGCATGCTGTCTTCAATCCACTCCAACTTTACAGGACCCTGCCTTAACTGTTTCTGTCTGTAGGGATTCTGGAATCTTTTTTACCATGTCTTTCCCTGCGTTTCAGAGCTCCTTCTCTAGGCAGCAAAACAAGAAACACATGAAGGAGAAAGTTAAGCAGGTTTGTCTCATTTTGGAAGGATGACAAATCCTCTGCAAGCTTCTATTTAAAGACAAAATTAGGGTACCCACTTCATAAGGTTTCTATGAAGACAGAAAGCATCATTACCTTTCACTCCTTTCTTTGTCATATAATTACTGAATGTCTTCTGCATTTTTCCATCTACCTGAGATCTTGGTGGGTGGACACTGAGGTCCTCTCTAGGTTCCCAGGCAAAAAAAATGTGCCTGCTCTGCAAGAAACTCTTACTAAAATGCATTCATCATAACAGTTATTACAGGAAATACGTAGCAGAAAAGGGTTGTACAGTTCACTAGGGTTGGAGAATCTTACCAGTTCAACACCTTCTTGATTAGTTCTAGCATAGTGAAGCAAACAAAAATTTTAAAGAGATAAATAATGTTGAAATGAAATTTGCTGGATTTAATGATGCACTCATTTTTCTTTTCTCCATAGAGAAATTACCTCCCAATATCATATTCATCTATATTCCCATCAAAAATATAGACAATTGACCTTAGTTCATATTACAGATTCTATTTTCCTAGTCTTTTCTTTTTCTTTGGATAAAGCTGAGCAACAGAGAAGAAACTACTTAGTTTTCCAAATGTGTATAAACAAATCCTACAATTTCACACCAGAACAAATTTCTAAAGTTGGAAATATCAGTTTAGATCCTACCAAATGTTAATCATGATGTTGCATATTTATTTAATCAATCTTTTCTGAAATCCTCATAGGTGGTCACTAGTTCCATTTCAAAATTGACAAAGCTGGCTCAGAGGAATGAAAACACTTGCAGACATCACACAGTCATAGGGGCATTCTTACCTTCTCTACCCTCATTCACAGAAGTAGGCTAGATATTCTTGCTGTATAACTGAGTTCTGCATCTAGGAAAGACAGGTAAGAATGGGGCTTCTGGTAACAATTATGAACATAAATTCCTCAAAAAAGAATTATCAAAAGATAAAAGTTTCCAGTCACTTCGTTGTTTAATCCAAGAGAGGAAATATAGCAGGAGCAAAACTATGCACTTATATGCACAGGATGAATTAGGCAATGGTCCTACGAAAACTCAAAAGATTTTTGACACTGATGATAGCAATATGTAACACGAAAACTATGCTTGGAGTGCCTGTCATTCTGGTCTTTTACATGTGTGCTGCTTCTAATGTAATTTCAGTTACTATTACATTCTCTATCAAGTAAATGGTTGATTTACAAGAAAACACAAAAGGGTATTAAATGATAGTAAGAGACTAGGATAATTGCCAAAGGACGGACAGGCTAAAATTTGGTACATGCTTATATTTCTAAATATCTGTGTAAAAATGTGTAACTGCTTTTATCACATTCCATAGAGATTTATTAGAATATCAATGATTTATGGAAAATATCATAATTCCAAGTTAAGTCTAAGATATTTGATATTCAGAAAGTCAGTGATAGTAAGCTCAAACACCCATGTTTTAGAGTAATAGTACCACTAAGATTTTCTTCTAGGGGGCTAAGAATATAAGTTTACAGACCAAAAATTTGAGAAAGGAAAAGGTCTACAAGGATAGTCAATATTTTGGCCCTACCCCTTCAAGGTCAGTGAGGACTCAAGACAGAACAGAACCTCTGATGTAATATCCTATAACTCAGTGGTTTCCCAAATTTTCTGTTGAAGGAGATTAAAGGATCACAGAGGAAAGAGATTGAAGGTATATAGTGTGCCTAAGGTGAGTCATCTAGAAAGAAAACATTCTCTTGTACTTTCACAGGGAGCAAACTGGTCAAGCAATGGCTGTGACTCATCCAGATGACTGATACTGACAACAGTTCCACATAGCACTGTGCACGGTTTCAAAGTAAATCCTGGAGGGATTTGATTGACCTTGAGAGATACAAAACTACATGTTTTGTTATACAGGTCTTGCTTTAACTTGCCCTTAACCACCCAGCAGAAAAGTTTAAACATGACACATAAAACATAAAAGTAGTTTAGTATGCTGAGTTGTAAAAGGCTCAAATCAACAGCTTCAAATATTGCCAGTTTCGCCAGTAGCACACTGCAATTATGGAATATTTGGCTATGTATGCAATTACCCTCTCTTAGATCAAAGAGAAGAAATCTATTGTACAAATAACCATTAGAAAATGTATCATGTCTATACCCTGTGCCCTGTATAACTACAATGAGGACAAAAATATGCATTGTATCAATTATTGTGGATGTACTGCTAACATGTTTTGAAAATGTCACATTGTAATTTCTTATTGAAAGTAATTTTAAAAAAGGAAAAAGGTGATAAAAGAAGGCAACCATAAATACTCTGTTCCACTATAATGTAGTACATCATTCAGGAGACACATTAGCCTTGTTAATCTATAATCAATGTGGGTGAAAAGGACATTAACACGTGTTTTTATTGTCCAATATGTATGATAAGATTTCCTTTCTGTCCAGGAAATGTCAGGTGATTGAAAAGCCACCAGAGAAAGCCAACATCATTCAGTCCTGAAGGGACATCATTGGAGCCCTGCCTAGATCAGAGTTGTGCCTCAGGTCATGATTGTGTCATCCAACTCATCTTCAGGATATGTGTGCCTGGGCCTCCCATCTAGAATGAATTCAAAGTATGTACTACCCCTTCCCCTTTTTAAAAGAAATTTCCATTGCTTTTACATTTTTGAGGCGTGCAACTCAATAATAGTCAAGCTATTCAGAACTAGTCAAAAAATAATGACAGAAGTAATGTAGCTCTACAGGCCTCTCTTCTCCCCAGAGAGCTAATAAAGAGTCAACATCTACAACAGCTTCTAGGACTGAGTCCTGTCCCGGTACACACGTCCTGAGTAATGGAATCTGTACAATTTCCCTCAGGACGATACTTCAGAATCCAATTCTTGCTGTCAGAACATTTTTTAAAGCCACATTCTCTCAGGATGCTTTCTCCCCCAACACCACCACACAGCTGTAGCATTCTATCTCATCATCCATGTGTCTGTCCTCGATGCCACAGTAAATGATCACCATCTCCTTCAGCTTCTCTCTCTGTTGCCTTGTCATTGCATTCCTTTGTTGTTCACTTTATCTTGTGTTTTCATAGCTGGTGACTTTTTTTGACTTTGTAGTCACACAAGCCTACTGATCCCTTCGTTTACATATTTCCCCTAAACTGTAAAATATCTTTAAATTCAAGAAGGCAATGATTTCTTTAAAGAGGAGCTTTAGACAGAAAGCACTGCATTCTCTAAAGTATGAAAGAAAGAAGATAACTGTGATTTCTTGAAGAGTAAAATAGGCCCATCTTCATCATTTTCAAATGCAAAAGTGATTATAACAAATGCAGCATGCCTTTTTCTAAAAAGAGTATAGAGGAAAGTCTGTTTCTCTCAGAAAGATCTGGAAATGCTTCTCAAAGCTTGCCGAGGTTTTATGGTGAATTCTGAATACAACAAACCTTGAAAGAACTGTTGTCAGAGAATGAATAAAAGATTACTTTATGTCCAAGAGACTAACTGATAATGAATTAAATAAAGTTTGTGTTTCAGAAGTTAAAGAGTTAGGGCTAGCGAGACAGCTCAGCAAAGTAAGTGCTTGCCTGGCAAGCACAAGGGCCTGAGTTCAATCCCTGGTTCCACCAAAATAAATAAATAAATAAATAAACAAACAAACAAATAAATTACATTGTATGAAGACACATGTCAGCTATATTGGAGGAGTGAAAATGTTTTCTGCCTGTGGGTGGCAGTATTT
>PVKN010034158.1:0-11885 GCA_004027915.1 Capromys pilorides
CTGAAGATATTTGATTGTTAAAGAAGTTAATACAGCTAAACTCCAAACCTAGGCCTGTCACTGAGTTGCTTCAGTACCTTTAGGAAAAAATCCAGTCATAACTTGCCAAGAAAGAAAAAATCTCTTTCATAATTCATTCACCACTCAACATAACCCTAGGATGAATAAACCACTGAAATTCGAAACCATTGCAGCGTATGCGGAAGTACTCCTATAAATTAACAAGTACCAACCGTAATCTTGGCAAGAAAGCTGCGTCTCTAGAGGTGACCCCTCTGTGCACAGGTCCCCTGGCTCTGAGACTGTGATAAACAGTTCTTGATTTGTTTTTAAGACCTTTACATCTTGCTGAATTGCACATTTCAGCAATAGAGAATTAAAACATCTACCCTAAACTAGTTCAAACATCCTAGAAAAAAATGCTTCACATATTTCTACAGCCAAGTAATATTTTATATAAAAGACCCACCAAAAAGAAGTCACTCAGCCAATTGATTAATAATTATACTCAGAACTAAGTTTAGACTTTAAACCAAAGAGGCAAAAAAGGATAAAGTCATGTAAAATCAATTCCAAACATTTTAGCAAATCCACATTCTCCAATCCCTCGAGGTAGGGACTAGTGAAAATACGACATAGCCAGTGTGATGTTAAATGCCTGTAAATCCCAGCACTCTAGGAGGCAGAGGCAGGAGGATTGCCAAGTTCTAGCCCACTGTGAGTTTGTTGGCTGTCTCAAAAAATTAAAATTTTCAAAAGGGACTAGGAGTATAGCTCAGTGTCAAAGCCGTGGGATCAAACCCCAACACCACAAAAGGAAAACATGTATTTCATTTTGGCCCTTAACTTTATTATTCTTTTTTAACTTAAGTTTATTAGTGTAATTTAGGTATGCATAGTGGCCACATCCGATTTGCTCCGGTGCGTGATGCCCCTTGGTTCCTTTTATTCCCATTCCCAGCCCCTCCCTTCAAGCCCTCCTCCCCTCCCCATTCACAAAGCTGTTTCCATTTTATCCTCTTTTTTTCCAATTTTTTTTCTTTTCCCTTCCTCCCTTTCACCCTCCCACCTACCTAGTTCCCTTTTCTTTTTGAATCACTTCTTCCTATTACACAATATCTATTGTACATTTTGGTTCTTAATTATACTTTCAGTGTCTCAGTAGAGATAATTCGATATTAACACATATGTGTCTGATTTATTTCACCTAGAACTATGGTCTCAAGGTCCACCCATTCTTTTATAAATGTCTCAACTGTATCCTTTTTATGGCTGAGTAATATTTCATTATATTAAAAAAGAACTCCTTTTTTAATGTATTTGGTACATAGTTGATTAATATGCATTTGACATGCATTTGGATTGTTTCCATTGATTCTTTTTTTTTCTGAGATAGGGTCTCACTATGTAGTTCAGGATAACTTTGAAGGCTTCACACTCATGGCAAAACTCCTCCCTCAGCCTCCCTAGTGCTGGGATCACAGGCATGCACCACCATTCCTGGCTTCTTTGATTCTTATATAATATGCATCTCTTAAATCATCTCTCCTCTGTGTGCAGAAAGATGCCCGCCTCTGTGAAGGGCACCTGAGCACCTAGAGCGAGCACTGGGGTCTGTCGCTTGCTTTGGTGAAATCACCAGACCAGAATTCTGATTCTCATCAGCATCCTAAGGGCTTTGAGGACAACTTGGGTCATGGTACGTATTTTGCCTGCACTCTAGCGTGCCTGGAGGTCTCCTGGGA
The DNA here is from genome assembly GCA_004027915.1 of Capromys pilorides. Lineage (NCBI taxonomy): Eukaryota > Metazoa > Chordata > Mammalia > Rodentia > Capromyidae > Capromys > Capromys pilorides. Next base: position 1,746 of record PVKN010034158.1, read on the forward strand.
CATGTCAGATGCACCTGCAAGCTGGGATTCTAAGATTATGACTCCTAGGATATCTTATTCACCTTGGCATGTTTCAGAGAAGAAATCTAGTTTGTTTCCACTGATGCACCCACGTGCTTGTTTGTGTGTTTATCAGCGTGACAACCATAGCTCACCAGGAGCTTGCATGTCATTGTCACCCGTGCCTCCCCCTCGCCCCACTCAAGTCCAGCACGGGCCTGATTATCATTAGACTTCTTGTGTCATGTACATATTTCTTAGCAGTACACTCTTTGATTGCTTCCAACTTTTTTTAAAAAAAGATAATGATAGTAGAGCAGCTGGATGTGAACTAGGAAGTGAGGTTCTGCTGGAATCGGGGAATTGTGACGGGGGTGCTAAGGAAGGCCAGAGATGGGGACTGCACCCTGGTTTCCAGAAAAATTACTTAAAATTTCTCAAGGTTTTTCTCAGGACCATAAAAGAAATACATGTGACTATACGCTTTGTGAATTAATAAAGAGCATATCAATTTTTTAAAGCATGGGCTAGTTTTTCACAGTAGCTCACGTTCATGCTGCAGAGGGTAAAACTTGCTACCTTTGGCATATGCTGTAACCAATTATTTTTTCAAGATAGAAAGAATCTAGAAACCATCTTTATAAGGAAGCTCCAAGTCAGGCATGGTAGCGCACACCCATCACCCCAGCACTTGGGAGGCTGAGGCAAGGGGATTGTCCCAAGTTCAAGGCCAGCCTGGGTTTAATGGTGAATTCTGAGATGTGGCCAGTCTGAGATGTATAGCAAGAACTTGTCTCAAAATAAATAAAACCTTCAGCAGCCCTAAAACCAGTAACATTAGAATTCAAAAGCGATTCAACAGAGCCAATGAGATAGCTGGCTAAAACGCCTGCGTAGGCAAGCAGTTCAATCCCTGGCATCACATGCCATGCCAGCTCTGCCCCAGGGAATGCTCAGCTAGCCAGAGTCTGGGCGTGGTGGCACATGGGAGGCACCCAGTGCTGTAATCCCAGTGCTCGGGAGGCAGAAAGCAGGAGGATCACCACGAGTCCGAGCTGCGTAGTGAGACCCTGCAACAACCAGATACATTTTAAAAAAATTCAACAACTGTGTGATAATTCTAATACAGGGAGGATCATGTGTGGAAGTCAAATTGTTTCCTTTTTGTTTTAGAGGAGATAGAGATAGATAGATAGATGATAGATAGATAGATAGATAGATAGATAGATAGATAGATAGATAGATAAAGATAGACAGATAGATAGCTGAAATAATGAAGTTAAGTATTACTGAAAAATTATTATTTGAGCCAACAATAATATTCACTTAATTAAAAAATTCACTTAATATCAAATTACATTTATTTATTTGTATGTGTGTGTGTATGTGTGTACAACTGGGATTGAACTCAGATCCTTGCGCTTGCCAGGCAAGTGCTCATTCTACTGAGCTTTCTCCCCAGCCCCTCAAATTACTTCTGATATTGACTATTTTTTCCCTAAGAAATCATGGAAATTCCAATAATGCATTCCAAACCTCTCAAATCACCCCTTAACTAACCATCTCATAATAAAACAGAGTTGTACAAGATGCATACTTTCCCAGAAATGCTAATAATTTTCTTAGTGTGTTTACCAAAAAGTTATTAAATGTGCCTAATTTACCAGACAACAATTTCACACCATGCTCACCTTCCCAGTCGGCACCCTTGGCCTGCAGACAGGGAGGATGAGATGGAAGACGGCTGTTCCTCGGAAAAGGGCCCCATCCGTAAGAGCGTCAGGAGTCTGGCGCCCCGGGGCCCTTCCTCTCCTTGGCAGAGCCCAGAGCCCGTAGGACCTGCTTCTGGCTCATTAGGCCTCAGCCTTTTCTGAGGTAGCAACCAGTCTGAGGTGCTTTGTTTCTGTCCTTTCTTTAACGCGGTTCTATAGAGTAGCACGGCATCGTCATTAAGCAAGAAAATGCAACACATGGCTCTGCGAGTATTCATAGCTCCTCCCTTTTTTCAGGAGTTCTTTATTCCAGAAGAACTTCCCTGCAAGAGGGCTGACCCTCCAGCTCCTCTCTGGAACATTCCTCAGCTACCATCTCTGTTCCTCAGCCAGAAGTTACTGAACTCTCTGCAGACAGTTCCCGAGCTTCCCCACCAGTCCCTAAACATCACCACTGCGAGCCTGTGGACTCTGCTGTGGTGACAGGGCCACCGATCCCAGGCTCCGGCTCCTCTACGCAGCCTTCAAGGTCATTCCTGCATCATTTTAGACCAGACTTTCTTCCAGGCAGTCCTTAGAAGACACTGGCCCAGGATATCTCAGTTAAGCCGCACAAGAAAGGGGGTTGTAATGTTCCTTCCAGAACTCTTTAAGGGTAAATCTGTCTGAAACCCTCTGGAGTCACTCTAGCGCACCGCTTTCTGAAGGTAGTTGTAACCTGCCGGCCCACAGACTGCAGTAGAGGGGTTGTATTAGGCGGGAGGAACTCAGCGGAGCGCCTTGGAGGTTCCTCGGCCAACTCCTCTGAGCCTCATGGTGGGCAGGAGCATTGTCCCTGGCCAGCAGAGCCCTCAGAGGTAAAACCTTTGTCTGCTAGGTATTTCTTAATAGTAAGATAGAAAGCGTCCCTGGTCTGCTCAAGAAAAAGTTCTCCTGTTTCACAGGTTTTGCGTTAGAGCTCCACGTGACCCCATCCTACGCTTCAGGACTTTATGTTTTCTGCGCACTCCAGGGGTCTCAGAGTGACAAACCAAGAACAGCTCTGTCTTGAGGCCACCACACGCACCAGCACATAGCAGTAGGTGAGCCTGTCCTTCAGAGGGTGTGGCCTGGCATTCCCCTCTCCTCCTGGGTAATGTATGTTCTCCTGGGCATTTTCTTCTAGAAAAAGCTAATTTCGTCACAGTTGAAAACTTGCCAAGAGCAGAAGCCATTCCTGTGTCATCGTTTTGAATTTGTGTGTCATGTTCAGCAGCCCTTTTATCAACACTGGCTACTTCACCATGCCCGCCTATGCTATGAACCCTGTCCTCACTTTAAAATTGTGAAGCCGCCCCTCACTGGCACAAATGCTTCCCTGCTGTCACTCACTGATGGGCTGTCTTTTGTGAGATTTGCATTTGTAGCCCTAGCGTTTTCACAAATTGTACACTCGGGCTTTAACCTGCCATCGGCCTTTTGTTTATCCACACTAACGCCGGCCTCTCACCCTTGTTCAACACTGCTGATAATGACTTGCTCGTTACGGTAGTGCTCTGGCAGCTCTCGCTTCCTCACACGAATCTTTTCTCTGTCAGTCTACCGAGATGGTAGGGTCGGCACGCTGTGCCTGTTAACCAGATCGGTCACAGGGACGCTGCTCTCCTATTTCTCCAAAGTTTCCCGCTCGTTTTTGATTGTTATTGCTTCCTTCAGCTTCCCTTCCTTCCTTACCTTCTTTCCTAGCTTTTGGCAGGCCACTTCGATGGCAATAATCATAGGAATTATAAAGCACTAGCGGAAAACCACATCCACAAACATGTACAGGCTCAGACTTATGCCTCCATGTACTTACATGTGCTTGCGTGAATCTTTGCACACAGCTGCACCAGTGGCTGGTATTGGGGTCACGGCTCCAGACTCTCGCTGGAATTAAACCTAAACTTCCAATCATAACCCGAGTCGCTCCTATATCTGTTCATAACTCGAGGGTCCAATCTGCTCAAAAAGCCACGGGATTTCATTCTGAAACTATGAGAATTAAAACCGTGGCATGTCAAAATTGGCCAACTGCAGGATGAAGAATTCCTTTCAGACTAACACAAAGACTTAATTTATAAAATAAGAATTTTTAGCTGCCTTGTCTCAAAGGTTCCAGTTTACAATGTGGTTGGCCCCGTTTGCCATAACCACTATGCAATCCTCTCATCTGATCTGTGCTTCATAATAGCTGCCATAGCTTTTACTATAAAAATATATCTGTCTTTCAAAATCAACTTCATTGTGGTGGTAGCTATTTCAACATATGTTTGGGATGTAATTTTTATACCGTACAACTCACCCATCCCAAACAAAGGCAGAGTTTCATAATTTTTGGTAAATGTATAAAACTGTACGAGGTGTGCTTTAAGGCACCTTTAGGTGCACTGCAGAGTTCCTTTGCCAATCATGTGGTAAAGCTATGTTTAGCTTGTTTTAAAAAAATCCACTGTGGGCCGGGGATATACCTTGGTGGCGTACACGCCTGCATAGCAAGTGCAAGGTCCTGCATTTAATCCCTGGTACCACAAAAAATCTCCATTGTTTTCAAAAATGACTATCCTATTATATCCCCCCTTGTGTACAGGTTTCAGTTGAAGGTTTTATGGTTTTTATTGCAGCTACGGTAGCAGATATGCAGTTACAGTGCATTCTGATCTCATGTTGCATTTCCAGAATGCTGCTGACATTTTCATGAATTTGTGAGTCTTTCATGTAATTTCTTTGTAGACTATGTTTAAATCTTTAGCTAACTTAAAAAGAAATTTAATTGATTTCATTAAGTGGTTCATCTTATTACTCACTTGTTTAGGTTGTTTACATGTAAAAACCTTCAATTGCTACATCAGATGGAAACATACTCACCCAGGTTGGGGCTGCTTGATTTTTGGTTTGAGGTTTTTTTGGGGGTTTTTTTTGGTCTGTTTATTGCTGTTGTTATTGTTGCTTTCTGATTTTCTTAATAATGTCTTTCAAAGATCAAAACGGTTTTGATTTTTATGATACCCAATTTATGAATTGTTCACTTCCATGGATCATGTTTTATCATTTACCATAAGACACCTTGACTTCCCCCAGCTCACAGAGAGCTTCCTGGTGTTTTCTTGCAGCAGCTGCACTCCAACATTTGGCCTATAATCAACTGTGAGTTAACTTCTGCACAGAACGTAAGATAAACTTAGCTAGACATGCCTGTGCTGAGACGCTCTCCACACCAACAGAAGGGTGGGAAAGCCACATCCCACTTCATTCCTCAAAATAATGCCTCTCTCTGAAGGGGGAGCTCATGACAGGTGCTCGAGGGGATCCCATCATCATTTGGGCCACTCTAATTATAAAATTCTGTGATTTTGCGACCACCACAGGGTTCAGACAGTTGAGCTATCACTCTAAGGCCTTTCCCAACAAAATCCTTTGTAGACATAAGACATTCATTCGGAGCACTCAGTTCTGTTTAGGCAGAAATCGTCTTAACTAGCATTTTTCTCTTTAATGAGATATATAGTCCTGGGACATCATATTGAATAGAAAACAAGGTAATCATTTTAAGTTAGATTAACTTTGAATTCTCAATACTGATTCACCCAAAGATATAAGGCAATAGCTTCTTTAACTCCTATGGCATTGTCTTATAATGTTGGACAATCACAAGCTTTCATTAGCAACTCTAACTATAGGTCCATGTCCAAAGGAAACTCCACCATGCTTGTCCAAATGATCTGAGATCATTCACAAAGGTAAAACCTTAAAAATCAAGCTGCAAAAAGTCCATTGACAGAAAAAGAAATAAAGTGTGGCTTATTTACACAGTGGAATAGTATACAGTGGGTACAACTACACACAAAAACATATGAATTTTAGAAGCATAATTCTGGGTGAAAAAATACATTTCTACAGACTTCATAGAGTGTGATCTATTTTATTTTTTTTCTTTTTTTTCTGTTGTTTTTTTTATTTTATTTTATTTTTTTTATTTCTTATATACATATTTTATATACACATGCATAGAACTTATAGTACATTTGCAGTAAATAATGATTACATTCATCACAAGGCATTCCTTTTGTGATCTATTTTATAAAGAACCAATAAGGTTAAACAGTATATTTTCTGGGAGAACATAAATATAAAATATAAATATAAAGAATAAAAGGGGCAGGGGCTGGCCAAATAGCTCAGTGGATTAAAGCACCTGCAAGCAGGAACAAGAACCAGGTGTTCAATCCCTGGGCCTGCTGTGCTGGCCCTGCCCCTGGGGTGTGCTGAGATGGCAATTGAGTCTTGGCATGGAGTTGCTGTAAGCCCAGCTCTTGGGAGACTGTAAACAGGCAGATCACTACAAGTCCAATCTAGTAGTGAGACCCTGAACACCCTGTACACCCTTCCCTAAAATACAAAAAAAAAGAAAAAAGAATGAAAGAGGTAGAACAATAAACAGAGTTTTCAGAACAGTCATCACCCCATGGTGGGGAAAACAGAGCTGTAGATGCAGGGAGAAACACACAGGTCATCGAAGTTATTAGCAATGATCTCAGCTCTGCTTGAATGATGAGTCTTGATTAGCCATTATGCCTACTTCATTTGAGTATGTATCCTTAGTATCTATCAATATTATATTTTAAAAGTAAAATAAATATAAATAGCATTAAAATATGATCCAAAATTATGAATGATCAGGCAAACATTATTGTCCTTTAATAGTTTTACTTCCCACTCACATATTTATTTATTTATTTGTTCTCTGGCTACTAAGCTATCTAATGACTCAGCCACTATTCTAGGGACTCAGAGATAAACACCCTGACCTCCGAATGGTCATCAATCCAGTGAAAGATTTCCATAAACAAAAATACGTACAGTATTATATATGTCATATACAAATGTCTAGAACATAGAAAGTGCTTGAAAATTATAATTCTTCCTACTTGCTATTACCATTGTTATTTGAACTGGGGAAAAAAATAGCCTGGAAGACACAGACGAGGAGTGCCTGATGTTCACCATGACATGCATTTGCTTTGGGCTAAACCACTGTATACACAAGAATGGATGTTTCTGTGTTGTAAGGCGCCTCTGGGTAAGCAGAACTGGGAAGGTGAGAGAACAAAGCAAACCAAATACTATTAAATCTAAGCTCTTCTCCACACTGTCTGTTCTTTTAATATTTACCCTCTTTATAAATGTTTGCCCTTCGCTTCCATCTAATAATCCTAAGAATGCAATTTCCTCACAGAGTTCAGCTTATCTTTAGCAAAGCAAAACTAGGAATAGTTAACAGGACAAATAAATGAACTAAAAGCAGCACAGAAGAGACTTTCAACTCTGCTGAGTCAAACGGCCTTTAAATCCAGAAGCCTATCTGTGATATACATCAGAGACAAAATGCAACACTGGGTCAGATGACCCAACCCACACACACATCAGTGGATGATGGTTCAGTCTAGAATTAAAATCAGAAGCACAAAAACAAGCTATTAACTAAGGAATATCAAAGCTAACATGTTAGTCAGAGAAAACTACAGGTTTGCGCATTCTTCAGAAGAGAACAAAATTTGTATATTTCTACATACAACTTGAAAGGAGCCTCTGGAATTCCTCACTTGTGACTGAAATTATTTGATTTGGGTCTTGGTGGAACAATACACAAAGTCTAGAATGATCTAAAGCTGGAAGTTGACATGCTAAATGTCCCCCACACACCCCTGAGGTTTCAAATTAAATCCTCAATCTAGTAATGCTCACCACAGGAAATTCCAAAAATATCTCCACCAAATGGGCGATTAGAAAGGAGAAACAAACGTAGCCCTTGGCGAAGGTTTCTCCCATAAACAGAACGCTGTGGGCACACTTCACACCAGGCCATCTGCCGCTGAGTGACAGCATGTTAATAGATGGTTAAGACAAGTGACAAACCTCCCTGTAGAGAGCAGCTCTTTATTCAAAAGTTCCTCACACGGCGAAGTACTAAGGAACTGTACCACGCTGGCCTCTATAACATATGAGTCCAGGGGAAAGTAAGGACTTTCACTTAATCATCATTCTTATTTTTTTACTTTAGTTTCTACAAACTGCCAAAACTGAAAGTGAAATAATCCCTATAGTGGTAAATGGATCAGTAGCAAAGCGTAGCTCGAGGTGCCCAGGCCAAAGTCAGTTGACTTGGATTTGGAAAATGTAGGAAACATTCAGAGGGGGAAATAAGTAGAAAGGAAATCCATGCCCGTAATTAGCATTGCCAGATAAAATGGAAATGACCAGGTAAGCTGGAATTTCAGATGCAGACTATTTTCACCCCTCCAGTGCAGTCAGCCTTCAAGACCTCAATAGTCTCCAGCAGGGAAGGTCTAGAGGATGGGTGGCCATCCTAGTTCAACCCTGAGTGGTGTTCTCCATCAAGCCTGTCTGAGTTTTAGTGTTGACTTTGAACAGACTAGAAGCACTAAGTTCTCCTCAGAGTGTAAGGCGCCACTGAAGTTGTGTGGTGCGCAGGCCGGCTACCTACACACGGCATGGCCAGTGAAAGACTTTATATTCTGAATATTGCATATGTATACTCACTACTTATAAACATATTTATGCTAAAATATTTTGTCTCATGAATCTGACAGCTTTACTAGTAATGGATTCCAATAACTATGGCAGTAGTATCTGTGCTCCAAATAGAAGTATTAGGATCACCAATAGCCAATGGCAAGAAAAATATGTTATGCAGTATACAGTAAATACAGTCCCCCTGACATTGTCTAAACTCATTGATTGTTAGAATTTATTTAGTTGAAACATATGCTAAAGCTGGTGGAAACATCTCATAAGTGTATATATTGAAATAGCTCATTTCCATTATTACCAGTCAGATGACATTTGAACATATTATTAATTACTTATTATTAATTTAATTTACAGTACCTGCCATTAATTACTTTTCATTCCTGTGTTCATTTTTATGTACACTTGGGAGGCTGAGGCAGGAAGATTGGTGTGAGTTCAAGACCAGCCTGGGCTACAAAAGTGAGCTCAAGGTCAGCCTAAGCTGCATAGCGAGACTCTGCCTTAAAAAGACTAATAATAATAATAATAATAATAAATAAAAATGAGCATGACATTTCTAGAAATCTGTCACTGTGGCTTAGCTAGGGGAAGTCCACATGTGTCCACACAGCTAAGACTCCACCCACCTAGGCAGGTCTGTCCAAGTAGCTCTTTAAATAGACCAAAATATACTGCTATTAGTGGAGAAAACAAACTGGCTCCAGATTTTCACATAAGAGCCATGAGACTTTCTCATCAGAAAGAAGTAAAACACCGTCTGTCTACCCATATTCCCATACATATTCACACACACATACACACACACACACACACACACACACACACACACACACAGAAATTTTGAGTTTTGTTAACAGGTCAGGGGCCATAGCGTGGGTGTGATGTGTCACTACAGCTCAAAAGTATGACAAAAGTAGAGTCCTCATTTCTCCTCAAAATCACCAAGCTTCCGGCCAAACACCCATTCCGGCATATGGCTGGGGGTGGGCTGGGGGCAGAACGTGGAGACACCACTGAGAGGTGAGTCATCCTCTTCAGATCCAAGATGGTCTGCTGTTATTTAAAAGCCCATTTCGGGAGGATGCTCAGTCAATTCAAAGTTCAGACTCTCAGAGCCGTCACTCATCTTTCAGAAGAATCGTCTCCCTCCTTGGCAAGATGGTCGCTGGGAACAGCGCAGAGCCTGCACACGCCCAGGGAGTTGGAGGGGTAGAGGCTCCAGCCCATCTGTGGTTGAGGCCCAGATGGAGAGGAGGTGTGGGACATGTACCACAGTAGCTTAGTCTTGCCAGGTCTGTCAGCTTCTGTCCTTATTACATCTGCTTCTAGAATGTTCAGCTTGGGTAGCTGGTGGTTTGTTCTCTTATCATATCTGGCAAGTGGTTATTGCCTTGGCACCCCGAGATCTCTCAACCTCAGACCTAGTAGGTCCTTCTTCAGATACTCTGGACTCTAGATCTCCTCTGCTATCTCTACCTGGCCTCCGCTTCAGCTGGCCTAGCTGTCCCCTTCTCTGTGTGGCCAGCACCACCCTCCCTACAGCGACACCTACAGTTCTTACTGAGCTACTCTCTGAGTCTCGCCAAGAAGCGCCAGTGAAGTTCTAGCTCTCCCTCCACATTGCCCATCTACAGCAATATGTAAGAAAGAAGCGATTTTCAGCAAAGCTTCATTTCTCCTCTGCTAAAGTTTCTCTGTGTTGTGTACGGAGCTGACTATGAAGTCTTCTCCTTCTTGAGAATTGAACAGAAAACGAGGGCACAAGCTAACTCTGATTTTGCATTCCCTCTCAAGCTCCCTGATATTTCTCCAATTTGCCAATTGTTGCTTTTTTTTTTTTTTTTTTTTTTTTTTTTTTTTT
>PVKN010034159.1:0-11878 GCA_004027915.1 Capromys pilorides
CTGGCCCAAGGCTGAGTGGAACAGGGCAGAGAACATCCAGTTCATGGCGGCAGAACAGCAACAATCATGACAGAGGTAACAGACCAAACAGGGCTCAGAGAGCAACAACCTGAGTCTGTCCCTCTGTCTCTCTTTATATTACATTCAGGCTCTCTGCCTTAGCCTGTCCACCTTAGGACACACCAATAATCCCAGCCATACTCAGACCGATAACCCCATCAGTACTAAAACACATAATCCCAGTGGATCAAGAGTCAAGTAATTCCAGCAGTTCTCAGACCCATAGTTCCATCAGAACTAAAACACATAATCCCAGTGGATCATGACTCAAGTCTCAAGCTCTAGAAGCCCCTGCCCCATGATTGCAAGGCTTTAGGGGGACAACTAGACATAAACCATGACAGATAGGTATATAGATACATAGACAGATAGATAGATGAAATAATCATTTGACAACAGCTACCTTTGAAAGTCACTTTATAAGCTACACCTACTTTTAGAACCAAAAGGCAAGCAGTTCTTACCTAGCAATCCATGGGAAAAATGGCTTCGCTACATAGACAAAAGCAAGTGGATCTTAAAAACATTTTTATACTGTCAGATGATGTTTACAATAGTTTCTTCTGGACCTCTGCATTTTTCTGAAGACATTGTGTCAAACTCACTCTTCCGGTGGCTCTTAGAAGTTGACATAGCCAATCCCTTCCACTATTTCCTCATACTGCTCAGCTCCAGAGGCTTGGCTGAGACTATAACTAAGGCCGTCTCCCTTTGAGAGACTGATGGTGATTATAAATTCTTGAGGTGGGAGTTTGGCAAAGACTGTGGTTGCTTTTGCTGCGTAAGATGGGCACCCAGGAACACATTCTATCCTCCTACATCTGGAGACATTTTTACTAGGGCATCTCTGTATAATTAGCTCTCCTCGGCCCCTCACATTTCCCTCTTTTGTCTGGGACCTGGGCTCCCTCCCATCTACTCTTTGAAGTTGAGATTAATTAAAAAGTCATTAACATTCCGTCTCTGCAGTGACACTCCATAAATTAAACCTTGGTGGTGTTGAAAAGCAGTAACGTGACCTAACTCTTCCTAAGTGTCATCTTTATCTACAATTCAAATTGCATTTTTGGGAGCAGGCTTCCTTCAAAGTGTTGCTAATTTGAAGCACAGTGATTCAGATATAAATAACACAAATATATTAGTTTTTAGTCCGGCATATACAGGTTGTATTTGCTATGCATGTGGCAATATATAGAAATAGGTAATGAGCAATAGAAAGGATGTGTTGAGGAAAATGTCTTGGTATTCTTTTTCTATATTTAGGGAAGGGTCTATAGGGTCTCACTATGTAGAACAGACTCATAGTGATTCTCCTGTTTTCAGTCTCCAAGAGCTGGGATTACAGGCACACACCACCATACCTAGTCTCCGTCGCTGTCTCAGGGCACCCTGAGGGCAGGACCCTGCACAGCACGAAAGGGATCAAACCCTGGTTGCTGCACTCTGCCTAAGCATGTGGCTTAGTCTGCTGAGCTATTAGGCCTGCCCAGGCTCTTGGTATTTTTAAGTAGTTTATTTCATTGCATGATTTATAGGAGGTGTGTTATGTTTAAGACCCAAAATGACTCCTGGAAGGTTCCTTTGATTACAAACTTCCTTGTGAGCTGCTGAGCATTTCAAAGGTGGAGGAGTCAGGAAGGCTCTCACGCCAGCCATGGCTGAACCACTGGTGAGATTGTAGTTGGATAGCAGTGCCCACAGCTGATGGAAGTAGGAGGTGAGTCACAGGGTCATGACCCTGAGGGCCGCATCTGGAGCCTGATGCCTTTCCTTTCGGCCTTTTCCATTTCCCCCTCCTTCACCCTTGCCATGAAGTCAACAGCTTCACCCACTGCACCTTTCTACCATGAGGTTCTGCATCCCTGCAGCACAAGAAGCAAGAGAACCAGTTCACCATGGATGGGAACTTCTGAAACTGTGAACCAAAATAAACTTTTCCCCTCCATGGAGATGTTCACCAGGATTCTGTCACAGTAGCAAAATCTGATGAATAAAAGTGTGTTCTTAATCTTTATTTTTCTTTCTGCCAATGTTAATCTAGACAAAGGTAATGCCCTTTGCTTTTATTTAGGGCAGTACTGAAGATGAAGCCCAAGAATATTCTACCAGAAAGCTACATCTCCAAGCTATTCATTGATTGACTGATTGATTGATATTTTGGGACAGAGCATTGCTAAATTGCCCAGGCTGGCCTTGATCTTGTGATCCTCATGTGCCCCACTGGCAGAATAGAGTAGAAAGGATTGAGACATGAATGAAGTGATTCCTCAGGGATTATGTGTGTGAGCTGCAGATTCTTTAGGCGTCCAGGAACACCGCCCCCTATACATACAAATTATCTCTTCTACCTTATCTCTGACTAGACAGAAGACACCAGTTTTGTATTCAGTATAAAAGCTCAGAGTGGAACAAAAGATGAGTTTTGCGTGACAGAAACCCATGGCCCAGTTCTTACAGCAGTCACATGAAGAGCATACGGGTGAGTAGCAGCCATGGAAAATACCAGAAAGACTGACGGGAAAATGATTCATTGCCAGAGGCATGTGAGGATCAAGAAAGACTCCCACAAAAGATAGGGCTGGGTCTTTAAAGCGGAGAAAGCCTTCAGCGAAAGAGAAAAGCCAGCAAACAAGATGGCTTCCAACGGAAGTGCAGCCCACTACAAACCAAGGAGGGCAATTTCACAGGAGGACCAGCTGTTGGTCTCACATGAGGGAGGGAGGTCCAGAACAAACCTCACAGCATTCGTATGAGAAATGAAGTTGCCACTGAGTTTTTGGTGTCACTTTCCATGGCAGGGATGAAAATGCCTCTCACTCACATTTTAAAGGAGGGGTTTAGTTTGGCTCATGGTCTTAGTTGTTCTGTCCATGGTTGGCTGCAAGATAGAAATAAAATAGCAGATGCACACAGCAGGGGAAAGATGGTCACCCTACAGCAGCCAGGAAGTAGAGAAAAAGGGGAACGTTGGTGAGATAGGTCAGTGGATTAAGTCCTTGCTTTGGCACATGCAGGGACAAGGGTTCGATCCCCAGTCCTACATGTCATGCCAGGCCCACCCCCAGGGTGCAGTGAGCCATGGCCAAGTCTGGGAGTGGTGGTGCATGCCTGTAATTCCAGTGCTGGGGAGGCTGAAAACAGGAAGATCAGCACGAGTCTGAGCTGTGTAGTGAGATCCTGTATCAAATACCTAAATGGGAAAAAAGGGAGAAATCAGAGACAAGAATATACCTTTCTATGTCATCATCTCAGTGACCCACCTCTAACAAAGCCCTGGTGCAAAAGAACGTCAGTGCACCGCCAAATCCAGTCCCCCCCTCCCCGCCCCCACCATCCACAAGTCCAGCTCTGAGCCCCTGAGCCCTCGGGGGAACGTTCTCGCAATAAATCATGCAAGGACTCAACAAAAGAATGTTAAAGGGACTGTAGCTCCAGCTCAAAAATGTTAGAAAGAACTTCTACTACATTTAAGCAGGGGACTTAGCGTTTGTTTTTTGTAAAGATTTCTCCGGTTCTAGCAGATGCATAGAATATAAAGAATAGAGAGTCATTCCAGGCCTGATGTGGTGTACACCAGCAATCCCAATACTTTCTAATGCTGGGGCAAGAAGATCTCAGATGTGAGCCCAACCAGAGAAACTTAGCACCACTGTGAGAACATGTGTCCAAACAAAATGAGTAAATAGAAAGGGCGATAGGTATATTTCAGTGAGAAAAACAACAACAACAACAACAACAACAAAAAACAAGTGAGGAACAAACCTCTATTGTAGGGATCCATTGGTCTTCCTGTGAACAGTTCTCCTCCAAGAAGACACAGTGGTAGGAATGAGAAAGATAGACAAGAAGATCAAAAGTGGGGCTAGGTGGTCGCCAGCCTGCCTGATGGGCAAAAGTAACTACACACACACACACACGCACACACACACACACACACACACACAAAATGACCCTTTACTTATACTTTTGCAAAGTTTGTATCACATGACACAAGGTTGCCTAGAGACTAACAGCTGGCCTGAACCAGACAGGATGTTTTCCTCAGCACTGGAGTAGCTTGTTTGCTTTAGGCACTGAGGCCCACTCCCACCTACACACATTTAATCCATTTCCTGGCTTCCTGTGACTTCCAATGCTCTATTATTTATAAAATATAAGACTAAAGTTTTTTATTTCCACAGGTACACAAACTAAGACAACGACTCACAATGAACACATAAACTCACACATACAAAGGTGTCCAAATCTTTATGTTCACTGGGGAAACTCAGACAGAAGGTGTGAGCCATATGGTGCCACTTATATAACATTTCGGAGGGTAAAACAAATAGAGGGCATCTGAGATAAGATCCGTCCCTGCCTGCACTGGTGGGAAATGCAGAACGCGAGCAGAGAAGGTCAAAAGGATATTGATAAAGGCTTAGGGATATCCCCAGTCCTTTTGGTTGTTTTATTTCATGGTGCACAGCAACAAACTGCACAGTGTCCAAAGATGCAGATTTTAGCACATCACGGATGCCTTTGAAGAATTGCTTTGTGCAGGTAGAAAAGCCAGTTTCACTCAGAGAATAGGTTAGAAGATGCAATAATAAATATCATATCATAATTTATGTAGACAGGAAAGACAAATCTATGTAGAAACCATGCAAATAGATTAAAGCAAATATGTGGAGGGAAACACATCTTGTAAATACCAAATACATGAAAAGTGGTGAGACTTACTAGAGAAAATGTATTTAGTTAATGAATCCTTGTGCAACAAACAAAATACATGGTGAGAAAAATGGAACACAGGCTTCAGAAATAAAAAAAAATGACAAAAGTAAAGTGAGCTATGTATGAGTCTGGAACTATGGTGAGGGAATTAGACATTATGAATTAATGCAGTTAAGAAATAAGGATTTTAGTCAAAATAGAGATGATTAGAATGATTCAGTTGGTTCAGTTGATTAATAAAATATACACATGACTGAGATGAACACTAGCATACAACCTTTATGAATAAATCCTGCCTTTAAATCACTGAGGGGGCCTGTGGCTTAGCTCAGTTCTTTAAGCACCTCTTCAGGCAAATCGCATCAGGCTCAGAGGACTGTAGTTCAATCCCCAGCTACATATGCCTTACCAGACCCTCCCTTAAGGCAGCCTGAGCAAGCCAAAAGAAAAAAATAATCCTTTTCAAGTGGGCCAGCCAAATAGCTCTGCAGATTAAAGCACCTGCAAGTAGTTGTAGGGGTCAGGGGTTTGATCCCCCAAGCTAGTTATGCCAGCCCTGCTCCCTGGGTTGTGCTGAGATGACAATTGAGACCACACATGGTGGCAGGTGCCTGTAATCCCACTTCTTGGGAGGCTGTAGACAGGCGGATCACTACCGATCTGATCTAGTAGTGGGATCCTGAACACCCTGCAGACCCCTAAAATACAAAAAATAAAAAAAATATATAAATTAATGATATATGCATCTAAGCAAGTCTCAGTATATACCTAAAATCTAAGGCAATAGTGCAAAATCTTGAACCATTACAGAAATAAATCTCAAATCCTCACAGATTGGGAAAAATGTTTTAAATTTTCTTGGTTCCTGAGCAAATGCCAATTGCAAAATGAAAGTTAAAAAAATGTTTTTAAATGGGCCATCTGAAAAATGTATATTTAATCTTGAGGATGCACCTAGAGTAACGAGGGCAACACTGAGTACATTAGTGAAAAGCAAAACAAAATTAGTAAATTTAGAAAGTAAAAAAAAAAAGAAATAATCAAGAAGTTACCAAGGAGAAAACAGAATAAACTGAATTAGATCAAGTTAATATTATAGAGCACAGTGACAAAAATCACAGGTCAGTTCTCCATAAGGTATAATAAAACTGTGAAATTAGCAAGTCCTATCAATGGATAGGGAAAGAGGGAAAGCAGAAATAATCGATATTAAAATGAAAAATGAAACATCGTAAGATCTTACTGAATTATAGGAAAAGCATTGAAGCAATAAATCCTTTGAGAGATGTAACTTAAAAACTAAGAGAATAAAGAAAAAGCCTGAAGTCATGTATTCATTTAAAAAATTGAATTTCCATCCCCCATGTTTCCAGAGGGAAACTGTTAGGCCCGCATAGCATCCACGGACAGGTTCTATAAAGCATTCAAAGAACAAATAATTCCAACTTTATTGAAATTCTTACACTGAACAGAGATAGGCTCACTCAATAAATCATTTTTGATACTAACATAATCTTCACTCTCATAGTTGACAAGGTGACATAAGAGAGAATACTTACGAGTTGATCTCTTCCCACGGAGGCAAAGAAAAAAGAAGAAAAATTTTACAATCACCTCCACCAGTATATCAGAAAGTATACTACTAAATCATACCCAGGGAGCTTTGTGCTAAAACTTCCAGGGGCTGATGGGACATAGCACATCATCATTCTGAAAATCAATCTATTTTTTATAAACAGCATAAAGCTAATAAACAATAAAAACATTAGAAACGATATAGAATTTCATTAAACAAAAGGATAGGAATGCAACAGTGATTGCTATATTGCATATCATTGTCTTAAAAACAGTTGCTCAGATTACTGGATATAGGCATGAAAAATTGGTCAAAATTATTTTTAAAAATGAACAAAGAGAAAGTGAAAAAAATAAGTGTCTCTCTGTCTCACTCTATCTCTCTCTCTGTCTCTCTGTCTCTCTCTGTCTCTCTCTCTCTGTCTCTCTCTTTGTCTCTTTGTCTCTCTCTCTGTCTCTCTCTGTCTCTCTGTCTCTCTCTGTCTCTCTCTCTGTCTCTCTCTCTCTGTCTCTCTCTCTCTCTGTCTTTCTGTCTGTCTCTCTCTGTCTGTCTGTCTGTCTGTCTCTCTCTCTCTCTCTCTCTCTCTCTCTCTCTCTCTCTCTCTCTCTCTTTCCTGGGATTGAACTCAGGACCCTGTCCTTGCCAGGCAGGCGCTTATCCTACAGAGCTATGTCCTTGGCCCTCTTATTCTCTTTCTTGGCTCAGCTTTTGTTGCATACATTTCTAATTCAATGAGAACTAAGTAATTTATTGCATTCTGCTTCAGGATGATGAGGAACAAATGATGAGCTTTGTTAGGGAAGATCTAATGGTTTCCAAAATGAGGCTAAATGGAGTATTCGTGTGCATTAACACAAGTGAATGATGACATCATATCTGTGCTACCTTCACCAAGACTTGTATTAATGAATTTTAAAATTGCTTAGTAATATACCTCTGCAACACAGGAAATATATTTTCTGCAGGGAATGTGTACATGTACATACAGCATCTTGTTCTGTTTGATTTCTCCTTCCTCTCTTCTCCTCTCTTATCTCTCCTTATCCCTAAATTCCTTTCTCATCATGATTATATTCACACATGCCCTTCTTTCCACAATCAAAACTGTTCTAGAAACCTACTTCTCTCGCAGTACTCCTGACTGGGTGTGCTTTCTCTGGATCTATTGGTTTCCACTAGGCCGAACTGGCCATCAGTGCTTAACAATTTCTGCCAGTGAGCAAACAGAAGTCGGACTTCTGTCTACCTAGCATCCAAACAACTTCAGGTCTTTTAGTGCCTGAGAATGGAAAAAGGTCTTGTACCTCCCTGTGACCCCCAGTTCCTGCACGCAGCGCTTGGGGCTCACTACTTCATGCAATCAGGTCTTCCCCCAGACCTTGGGGAGGAAGGATTTCCCACCAAATCTAAGACCCCTAAGATCACATCACCAAAGCCCTTCCAATGTCTACAGTCTATCTTCTATGTTATCCTCATCACTTGGAATTTGAGGAGATAATCTTTACTGCTTATTGCTCCTTTAATTCTGCTGACAAAACATGACATGGATGTGTTATTACAACAGCCTCCCAGAAATGTTGTGCATTAAAACTTCCATCCCTCATGCCGGGTGTGCTGGTGCGTGCCTATAATCCCAGCACTTGGGAGGCTGAGGCAGGAGGATTGGAGGGAGTTTGAGACCAGCCTAGGCTACAAAGGGAGTTCAAGGCAAGCCTGAGCTGCATAGTGAGACCCTGCCTCAAAAAGACAAAAAATCCTTCCATCTCTTGCTTTTTTCACTATGAATTCCTTAGCGGTATCTTCAAACCTGTTTGGTCCACCCATTCTTTAGAACACAGGCCACCTGCTAACTTGCTCTTTTCAAATACAGTGGCTTTCCTTGGGGTCCTTTCTGTGGTTCTCTGTGCCTCACTTATTTCCAAGATGAAACTTAGTCTCCTTAGCTTAACTCCTAGAGTCTGGGCTAGCCTGCTCATCCACTGTTCTCTACTTAGCCAGGCACTGCCTTTGATATTTCTATAGAAGTGGCACTACTTGTTGCAAAGTCTTGCAAAGTCATAAACCACAAAAGTCACAAAACAATGGAGTGTGCTTGGCCAAAGAGAATACTTCTCCCTTCTCTATTGACCTTCCACAGCAACAAGGGAGTTGCTATAATACACTGCACTGCATTATATTTGAATCAGACGCTCCCTGGGTTATAAGTTCTCTAGGGAAAGAGTACATAGAACTCGCTCACTATTCCCAGTCTTTAGTCCAGACACTGTCTTCAGTCTGTGCTGGTGTGAAACATCATCCTTGTGAGAATGAACTCCAGAAAGCTCATTTCCAGATCTTTCAGTCACTTTTGAAAGAATAGCCAAGTATTCATTGATTTAAAGGATTAGTTACAAACATTACTTTGACGGTTCATTTTTTTTTTGGTATCAGAAACCAGAGAACTTTGAGCTCTCCAGGCAGGTGCCCATGCCACTGAGCTGTATCCCCAGCCCCAGCACTTCCTTATAAGAGGCGTGAGATAAAAAAAAAATAAAACCAAGCAAAATTCCCAAAGGATCTTACCTGACCACCTCTGCCCTTGAATCCCTCCATTGCCCAGGGTGAAAGACTGAGGTACCACCGGACAAGGAAGTAGGAAGTTTCGCTGCCTCACGTTCCACACAACGGAGCTACATCTTCCTGGTTATGAAATTCTCACCTAAGAAAATAGAAACACATTGTTAAATCAACACTCGGATAGAACTCCAGGTCTGATCACCTCAAAGCTCAGTCTGTGTTATGGCTGGAGAGTTGTTTTCCTCAACACCATTGGGTTTAAAGTGAGGGAGTTACCTGACTAAAGAAAAGACATGCAGCGCACATCCTGAGGAAACCATGCAGTGGAAAGTGTTTGACAACAAAGCAATCCTGAAGTATTTTCTAATGCTGGTAAAGAAACAATAAAAGGTCTGTAATTTCAGGCTACCCAGAAACCAGACAGTTTGAAAAGATTTGAAGATCTGCGCTTCAGACTTCAAGGTTGTGTCTCCAGGCGGTGGGAGTCTGTGCTTTGAGAAAATTGAGTCTGAAGTAGATTTGAGAGGAATTTCTTCTCCCTTGGCTGCCCTCCCATTTTCAATGTCATGAACGCAGGTAGGTTTCACACAGTGAAACTGGACCAGGAGAAACCTTGGGACAGGACTTTGGGAAATCTCGATTTCTTCTACAGGCTGTGACTTTCGAGTTCGAATCCACAGGACAATAATGTCAGGTTGAGTTTTTATTCACGTTGCCGCAAGTTACTTAGACCCATACTGACTCCAAAATGGGGACAGGGTGCAGACTTGGGGCAGGTGGCAGAGGCAAAGAGCTACTGTGACACCTTGATGGCCCTCGTTCCATAATACTGTCACTTCATGAGAGAGCGTAGAGGGTCGGCTTTCTTGTGCTTTCCCAAGGGATCCCAACTTACTGTCTACATAGCTTTGTTCCCCTTCCTGCAAGTGTACGCTGCGATTAGTGACTGAGTTGTAGGAAAAACTGCAGTGGTAATGGATACCGCTTAGGAAAAGACCTTGTTAGCCCATGCGCTCAGTTGCTATGATGGCCCACAGTGCCGCAGGAGACCTTCCACTCCTCGCTGGAGAGCTCCCTACCACACATTGGAGAGTGGATTCCATACTGCCAGCCAGTAGACAGCAAGTACCAGAAGCCCCCAGTGCAACAGTTTACAAAAAGCTAAATTCTGGTAGCAAGTGGGATGCATACCAAGTCCAGGCAAGGCTTGAACTGAGGGGCCAGCCTGGGCTCCAAGCCAACACCCAGGCAGCTGTCTCATGACAAACTATGAGACCAACCAGCGCCCTGAGGCATGGCTGTACTCCTGACCGCACAGGCATCATGACACCTCAAATGTGTGTTGTCTTAAGCTATCAAGATTTGCACCCCTAAAATCTATACTGACAAAGCCAATACACTTCTTTTCTTTCATTCCCCACCTTTCGTTTTTCAAAATCTCTTCCAGAAGCTGGCATGGCTTCTACTGTGGAGGGGACTCAGAACCACCAGGAATAAAATTGGTATCATTGTGTTAAACTGGAATCCACGCTCTTGATTCATAAGATCCTAATGACGAGCATTTTGTCCTTCCCATGATAGGTAATTTATGATGTGCACAGAATATAATTACATTTCTGATATGTGGATGGTTTTGAAAATCATTAGAAGATGATTGAGGTCCAGAACACTCTGTGCGCTGTGTGCTTTTGCAAAGCCTTGATAGGATTCCCAAGAACTGATCTTTCAAGTCCCTTTAGGGGTTGAAACCCCTCATCAAACTCAGTGTGCATCCCACTGAATGCATTAGCAATGACTAGCTATTAATCTTACAACCTTTCTGAATTAACAGAATAAACTGTAAAATGAAGACAAATTGAATGTATCCAAGGGTGAAATACATCCAAGTGCTCGTAAAAGCTTACCTGGGAAAAATAATCTATGAATACTTCACTCCAGAGGAAAGCTGGCCCGTGGTTATTCATAGGCAAAACAGTGAGGATGCAAATGAATTCCTTTGTCATTTATTTCTCTGTCATTTCTTGGCCATTTATTTCTCTTTTCAATGTGATGTTTTTGAAATTGCTGGGGATAATTACTGTAAACATCATCATTTTTTTTGTTATGTATTTTATAGAGCACCCCTTGGCACTATCCCGGAGTTGCAGAATAAATGGAAAACACTGAGAAATCACAGTCTACAATAAACAAATTTGTAACCACACAACATGCACTCACAGGGGAAAAAACTCATAAACAGTAAGTTGAAAAGAAGTAGGAGGAAAGAATTATAAAAATAAACCAGATTGGATGCTACAGTTATCAGTGGTAAATATTTATATACACAATGCAGTTATAGAATAACAAAGTTATTTTGTAATATATTTTTTCTTCCTTGAGAGCAAGATTTCAAAACTAGAGTTGATGAAGCCGAACAGAGTGCCAGGATTTCTTACTTCCTACTGATATTGGACCTAGTTGATATCTTGGGTTAGAGGATTCTTTGAATGAAGTAACTACCCTATGCTTTGTACAGTGTCAGGCAGCATCTTCAGTCTTTATCCACTCCACATTGTTATGGTTTCTACCTTAAATGTCCCCCAAATGCTCATGCATTACAGGATTCATACCTGGCAGGGTGCTATTGGAAAGTTGTGGAAAAATTTAAAAAGTGGCTCTTAGGATGAGTTTTTCTGGTCCTACAGGACACGTTCTTGAATGGCAGGAGTACATCCATTTGGTTGATGTACACAGCCATCCTTTCTGGAAACCTTCTTATAGATGGATTGTGGTTTGCATCTTAAATGTCCCTCAAAACCCATGTGTTAGAGGCTTGGTGACCAAAGCTTACAGTGCCCAAAGGAAGGTCTTTCTGGAGGTGATGAGATCAGGAAGGCTTTCACCCCAGCCGTGAATTAATCCACTGATTGTTTCATAACTGAACAGGTGATGGGGCAATGATGGAAGTTATAGGAAGTAAGGCCTTGTGTG
>PVKN010034160.1:0-11884 GCA_004027915.1 Capromys pilorides
ATACCTTTCCATTTTTATTTCTTTTTGTGAGTTCTTACACTAGGAAGACTATATAATATTTACACATGTATGTGTAGTTTATTTCACTTATGAGTATATCTTCAAGATACATCCACTTATATATGAAGGCTTCGAGTTTATCATTCTTTATAGTTCATTAATATTCCGTTGTATAAAAACACCAAGTCTTTTCAGCCATTCTTCAGGTGACAGGCACTTTGGTTGTTTCCAAAATTTGGCTATCACAAAGGTGCTGCTACAAACATAGGTGCGCAAACATGACTATGATATGACGTTTTCTGTTCTTTAGGGAAAATTCCCAGGAGCGGGGAGCTGGAGTGAATAAGATTTCTAGTCCCTGCTTTAAAGGAGTCTCCACAGTGATTTTCATAATGGTTACCTCAGTCTGCATTCCCACAAGCAGCGGAGAAGTGTTACTTTTTGCCACATAAACTCTCCAACATTTGTTGTTGGTTGATTAATTTATGATAGCCATTCTTTCTGGGGTGAGATGGTATCTAAATTCTGTTTCAATTTGCATTTCACAGATGGCTAGTCTTGTGCAGCATTTTTTTCATGTATTTATTAGTTTCTAGCATTTCTTCCTCTGAGAAGTGTGCGTTCACCTCAGATGACCATTTTTGGAATGGGTCTTTGAATTTTGGGACCCTGATTTTTTTTATTTCTTTATATATGCTACATAGAAGACCTTTGTCTGTATACTTGTTAAGATGTTTTTTGAGGTTTGTGGGTTATCTTTTCACTCTGTTGTTAATTTCTTTTGACATGCAAAAACTTCTCAACAAGAGGAGGTCCCAGCTGTTAATTCTTTGAAGTGCTACACATGCATTTTGATATTTGTCCATGAACTATTTGCCTACCCTGATGTCTTCAAGATTTCCTCCTACTTTTTCTTCCAGGAGATTTAGTATTTATGTTTTAATATTTAGATCTTTAATCCCTTTTGACTTTAGTTTAGTGCATGGTGATAGACCTGGGTCAAGTTTTAGTTTTTGGCATGTAGATATCCAGTTTTTCCAGCACCATTTGTTAAAGAGGCTATCTTTCTTCTAGTAAAGATATTTTTGGCCCCTTTGTCAAAG
The DNA here is from genome assembly GCA_004027915.1 of Capromys pilorides. NCBI lineage: Eukaryota > Metazoa > Chordata > Mammalia > Rodentia > Capromyidae > Capromys > Capromys pilorides. Next base: position 1,104 of record PVKN010034160.1, read on the forward strand.
ATAAGATCTTCCTATCTATTCCATTGAGCCACAGGTCTATGTTTTTGTCAATACCATGCTGATTTTATCACAGTAGCTTTGCAGTATAGTTTTAAGACAGGAATTGTAATGCATCCTGCCTTATCTTGTTACCTAAGATTGTTTTTGCTATTCTAGGTCTTTTCTGGTTCCAAGTGAATTTTAGGAATGATTTCTCTAGGTCTATGAAGTGTGTTCTTTGCATTTTGATAGGGATTGCATTAAATCTGTATAACAATTTAGGGAATATGGCCATCTTCACAATGTTGGTTCTTTCTATCCAGAAGCATGGAATATCTTCCTGTGTTCTGAAATATTCTATGATGTCTCTTTTCAGGATACTGTAGTTTTCATTGAATAGATCTTTTACTTCTTTAGTTATATTAATTCATAAGTATTTTATTTTACCCAGTGTTATGGTAAAAGGTATTATTTCTTTAATTTCTCTCTCAGTGGGTTCGGTATCTGTGTAGAGGAATGCTAATGATATTTGGGCATTGACTTTATATCTTGCTATACTACTGAATTTGCGTATTAATTCTGATAGCTTCTTGGTGATGGTCTTTGGGTCTTCCAAGTAGAGTATCATGTCATCTGCAAATAACGATGGTTTGACTTATTCTTTACTCATTCTTCTTCTTTTCATTTCTCTCTGTTTCCTAATGACTCTACCTAATGATTCCAGAAATAAATTGAAAGAGGTGAGATAGAGGACATCCTTGTACTAGATCTGAGAGTAAAAGACTTCAGGTTTTCCCTATTTAGAATTATGTTAGCCATTGGATTGTCATGGATGACCATTATTAGATTGAGTTAGGGCCCATCTATTCTAATATGCTGTAGGACTTTGAACATGAATGAGTGTTGTACTTTGTCAGAGTATCAATTGAGGTTATCATGTAGTTTTTGGATTTAGCTCTATTGATATAGTGCATTACGTTTATGTATTTGCATATGTAGAACCATCCTTGCATTCCTGGAATGAATCCTATCCGTCATATTGTATAATCTTCTTAATGATTTGCTGTATCCTATTTGTAAGGATTTTATTGAGGATTTTTGCAGCTATGTTCATGAGAGGTATTGGCCTACAGTTCTCTTTTTCAGTTGCATCTTTCTGTGGTTTTGGTATCACTATAGTACTCGCCTCCAGGAATGATTTTTGGAGTATTATTTTCTTTTCAATATCATTGAAGACTTTTAGGAGTATTGTGATTGTATTTTCTGTAAATTTCTTGTAGAAATCAGTGGTGAATTCGTCATTACCTGGACCTTTTTTTGTCTGTAGTTTTTCTAAAATCATATTTTGTATTTCATTTGTTGTTATTGGGTCGTTGAGAGTTTTATATCTTTTTTTTTTTTTGTTGAACCTGGTCTTTTTTTGGGGGGGGGGCCTCACAATATTTTTGGGACAAAAAATGGTTAATAGTAATAAGTGATCTCTCATTATTCATGCACAACTTTAACCAGTGGCTATGTTCCCTTAACCTGCAGATATCATGTATCATTTAGAGGGACTCAAAATAGTGTTCTGAATGAATGGGCAATTTGAAATCGTCAAGTGTGGTAGTGGAACTAAAGGGCTTTTATGCCTTCCACACTTTATTTAACTTAACCAGGCTTTCATTAAATTTGTGGTCCTTTTGCCTCAGCTCCTGGGAAAGCTGGGTTACCCATGAGGAATGCCACACTAGATTTGCTAGAGCTTTTTTGTTGCAAATTCTTACTGGGATGGAGGTGGCCTTCTCCATTAAGTAGGAGAGACCAGGGACCCTGCTAATTATTTCTTTTGATCACTAGGATAGAAACCCCAAAGAACTATCTGACCTATATTATCTAGCACTGAGATCAGGAAACTTGACTTCGTTATAATATAACGAAAACATCAAGCTCTTTCCAGGCAGCGGGCACACTGAAATATCTTGAACCTGTAGCACAGCAACACTATTCCCAGAAACAAAATTTACATGATGACAGAAACACATTATGGTGGGTAGTGTCACAATTTGACTATCAGTTTTTGGTGCTCAAAAATATTTCCTTAAATAGGTAATAGTATTCAACTGCTAAATGTTAGCTGATGTTTTTTATTAACTCGCGATTACTTGTCTTCTGGTTTTTCGAAGCAATCAGACAACACTTGTCACAATAATGTCTGTCAAAGGCCATTGAAATTCCCACATCACATTCATCAGAAAGACAGTCTTGATGAAGACACCTAATTTTGCCACTTTCATCCACCTTATAGTATTTCAGGATAGCCATCTTAACCTTCTTTCTCTTATGCTTATTCTTCTTGGGAGTGGTGTAAGACGTCTTCTTCCTTTTGTTAGCACTACCAGGGAGTCTCAACACAAGATGAAGAGTAGACTCCTTTCGAATGTCGTAATGAGACAAGGTACATTTGTCTTCCAATTGCTTACCAGCAAACATCAGCCTTTGCTGATCAGGAGGAATTCCTTCCTTATCCTGGATCTTTTTTTAAAGGAAGGTTAATTTATTTGAAGTCTTAATAAATGCATTAGATTTTTACTTGCAAGAAAGGAAAATCAACCCCTGCTAAATTAAACAAAAAAAGGCAGTTTATAACTCTCAATCTAAAGAGATCAGACATTCAAACAATTTCAGAGGTTATACTGGTAATATCATTGACTTATAGAATTGCTGTAGTAGTCTGAACTATTACTGCTTTCAGCAGTTGGACATAGTTTCTCATGATCCTGCATATTTCTAGAATTATTTCTGGATGGTTCCAACATCTGCACAATACTAGTTTGCAAAGTCCTGTCTGTGTGTTTCTAATTAGTAAAAGCTAAATATGTTCTTGTTATACTTGTAAGTAAGTTGAAAAAGGGATTTATTTTTCAGCTCCTATGGTAGTAGGTAGAAGATGCCTTAAAAAATGAAGTATTGTTAAAACTAAGCAAATGTTGTATGAGTGCTGCACACTAACCGATTGTGCCACTGGAGTTCCTGCAAATGTTAAAGAAAAAAAGCATCTACAAAATGATTACAGAAACTATTCTAGATAGCTTGGATCTTGACTTTTACATTTTTTATAGTGTCTGAGGGTTTAGCTGCAAGTGTGATGGTCTTCCACGGGTTTTCACGAAAATCTGCATCTTGGCAGCAGTTCCACCACAGATGGTGGATCTGCAAGATCTTATATCTTCTTGATTTAGTTTTGGTAAATTGTACCCTTGTAGAAATCTGTGCATTTCATCTGTATCTTCAATTCTGTGAAAGTACACATTCTCAAAGTAGCTGTTAATTATCTTCTGAACCTCCACGGGTATGTGGTAGTGTCACCCTTTTCATTCCTTGTTGCGTGAATTTGGGTTTTTTCCTTAACCTTTTGATAAGGTTAGCCAGGGGCTTATCAATTTTATTTAATCCTTCAAAGAAACAGCTTTTTGATTCATTAATTCTTTGTATTGTCTTCTTTGTCTTGATTGAATTAATTGAGAAATTTTCTCTTTCTAATTTCCTTCTGTCTTCGGGCTTTGGGTTTGGTTTGCTCTTCATTTTCTAGACAATCAAGGGGTAGCATTAGAGTATTTATTTGTTCCCATTCTGCTTTCTTAGTGTGTGAGTTCAGAGCTCGAAATTTCTCTCTAAGCACTGCTTTCACTGCATCCCATAAATTCCAGTAGTGCTTGAATTTTTCTTTAAATTGTAGATATTGTTTAATTTCATCTGTAACCCACTGGTTGCTTAGAAGTGTATTGTTTAATTTCTATGTATTTGTATGGTTCTGGTTTCAGCTTCATGATTCCCTTTTTCTTCCATGGTAGTGTCTCCTCTATTAGTTCCGGGTGGGCTTGGGATTTGAGTTTGCATCTTACTCCTTGTCTTTATCATTTTGTATAGCAGTGATCTCTGCACTTTGGTGAAGTTATGCTGTTACTGCCTAAGGGAGTTTGGGTCCAGATCCACCAAGCTTGTTCCCCTCCAGCCATGCCTGGCTGTTGATTGAAGTGCTGCCATGAGGCCCTGTGGGTTGGGGTTGTAGGTGGAGTCAGAGCTCCAAGGAATAGATGCCAGGATGGGAGCATCTTTACCTGTTCACCAAGGGCCGGTCCCAATGGTGGGTGGAGTTCGAGGGATGGACTGGTCTCGGGGCTGGAGCCTCTTTACCTGGTCTTGGTGCAGCTGGTCCCAATCTAGATTTTATTTCTTGATCCATTCTGCAAATCTATTTCTTCTTGATTGATTAATTGAGTTCATTTACATTGGTGGATATAATTGATATATTTTGGCTTTTGTTTGTCTTGTTGTTTTCCTGCTGTTGGTTCCCTACTTTTGCTGTTTCTAATTGTTTGCCATGTGTGTTGGGTTCTTTGTGTTGTAGTTGTTGGAGTTGTGGTCATTTGGTCCCTCTCTAGAATATATTTTAATCTCTTTCTGGAATACTTTTTAGTACTCTGTTGAGTTTGGTTTGTTCATCATGAATTTCTTTAGTTGTTGTTTGTCATGAAAGCATTTTACTTCTCATCAGTATTGAGAACTTTTGCAGGGTATATCAGTGTGTTTTGGAATTTATTTTTTTGTAGGACTTGCAATAATTTGATCCATTCTCTTCTTGATTTGATGGTTTATACTGAGAAATTTGCTGCTATTTTGATGGGTTTTCCTGAAAATGTGATTTGTTACTTTGGTCTGGTGGCTTTTAATTTTTTTTCTTTTTTTTGGTATTGGGGATCGAACTCAGGACCTTGAGCTTGCATGCAGACACTTATGCTGCTGGGCTTTCTCTCTAGCCCTCTAGCAGCTTTTAATATTTTGTTCTTGTTTTCAATTTCTGCAATCTTAAATATTATTAATTATTAATGATTATGATATGTCTCATAGATTTATTTTAAATGGTGGTATTTGGAGTTATATATGCCTTAGTTAACTGAATATCACATTGTTTCAACATATTTGACAAGTTTTCTGCTGTTAATTCTGCCTGTATACTTTTTATGTTGTTTGTGTTGGCTCCCTTGTCCTTGATGCCTATTAGTCTTATGCTGTTCAGCTATGCATTGTCTTGCAGCTATTGAATTATTGTTTCCTGTATCCTTGTTGTTTTTAAGAGATCTTTCCTTATCTGTTCACTAGTTGCAATGATTCTTTAAGGTCTGAAAGTCTATCTTCCTTTGTATTTGAATGATTTTGCTAACTTTTAATGGAGTTCTTAATTTCTTGTATATCTCTTTGAATCTGTTTCATGCATTCTATTTCTTTCTGGTATTGCTCATTCAGCATTTCCATCATTTTTCTATTGTCCTTTGTTTTTTTTAATCAATGTCTTCTATAGAAATGTTTAGTAATTCATGCATTATAATTATGATTTTTTTTCCTGCGAGATTATTTCTGATCTGATTTGCTCTATACTCTTCTGCAGTTGTTTCTTTACTTCAATTGCTATTATGTCAGAGATTTCAGGTGTATGACTTCCTATTTCTACTATGCTGATGTCTTCTGGATTTGTTATGGGCAGGCTTGGGTCCTGAGATTGCATTTTATTCCTTTGTTTCGTTGTTTTCTATTTTGGAGACAACTCTCTATTTTCAGTTCTGTGATTTTTTTTTGTAAAGAATTTCTAATGTCTAGATGTATCACTGCAGTCAGAACATCTCTGTAAAGAGTATATTCTTTAGGTATCTCTCCTGTCAGAGATTCTTGTTTTCTATGTGTGCAAATTTTTTGCCTTCTCTATAGAGCGAGAGTGGGATATTGGTTTCCGTTTGGCACTGTTCTCTGTCCTTCAGTATAGGGCTCTGGTGAGGTTATTTTCCAAGTGCCTCCTGATACTATTACCCAAGAGTGAACATGTGGTCAAGACAGATATGGTATCCTAGTTACAATAGTACAATTAGCAATACTAATAACAGCAAATGAAATTGAGAAATTGACAATCTTTTGTAACTAATGGTCCTGTATTTTAGGCAACAGGAGCAAACCCTATAGCTATATAACAAAGCAGACCATAAACTGGGAATTTGTGTGTAAACTTGTTCTCCTTAGTTCACACAACTCTCCACCATGTACTTAGAGTCTTCCAGTCAGACTAATTCATCTAATTCACCTCCTACCACTTCAGTGCCATGAGAATCCTTCCTTATGTCTGGGCCACAGTCTGGGTCTTGCTTGACCTAGCAGTACACTTCATCTCACTGTGTTCAGCTGCAGGACTTGACCCCCTCCTTCTAGGTCCTCTCTGCCAAACTCAACCTGCCTGGGATGGCAACCATTCTGGCTCCTCCTGGCTCAGCTCTGCTGAACTCAGCCAGGCCTAAAAAAGTTTTCTCAAAACATTGAAAATTTTAAAGTAGCAAGACAAAGTTGACTTTTTTAACAACTATATTGAGGTGATGAATTTACATCTAAGGACAATTTTTAGGGTCGTTCTTTAAAATCCTAGATACAATATTACCATTTTTCATCTATTAAAATATGTTATTTTGTTTTGTTATGTTTGTGTTTGGTTGATTTTTTGAAACAGGTTCTTGCTATGTAGTTCAAGCTGGCCTCTAACTTATACTGATTCTTCTACCTTACTTAGCTTCTTCAATGTTAGGATTATATGGATGTATTTGTTAGTATGTTTTCTTTGACTCAGGGCCAGCCAAACAGCTCAGAGGATTAAAGCACCTGCAAGCAAGTGCAGGGGCTCAGGGTTCAATCCCCAGGTCTGATGTGCTGGCTCCACCCCCGGGTGCGTTGAGATGACATTGAGACTGGATGTGGTGGTGTGTGTCTGTAATCCTAGTTCTTGGGAGGTTATAAACAGGCGGATCACTACAAGTCCGATCTAGTAGTGAGATCCTAAACACCCTGTAGACCTTCTTCTAAAATACAAAAAAAATGTTTTCTTTGATTAAATAACTACATAGTTTTGTGCTGATGATTGATTAATATTGGATTAAAATGTTATATATTTCTTTTCACTTAAAATTTCTCAGAGAAGGCAGGATATCAACAGCCAGCAACTGGGAAGTACTGATCCAGAATAGTGGGGTTTTCCATATAGCACTATTTAACCCATTAACCATTATAAAATTGGCTTAGGATGCAGTTAGCTTAAATAAAAATCTAGTCCATAGTCACCCTACCAGTCATATATACTAGAATTTCAGAGCTTATTTCTCCTAAGTGTAATTTTGTACCCATGCTCAACCTGTCCCCATCCTTTCACCTCCAGCCCTGCAGAATCGCCATTCTATACTCTATTTCTGTCAACATTTTAAAATTTCATGCATGAGTAAGATCATGTAGTACTTTTCTTTCACTTTCTTGATTATTTCACTTAACATAATGGTCTCCAGTTCTACCACATTATCAGCAAAAATAAGGTTATTTTCTATAGTTGATCTATATTTCATTGTGGATATAAACTACATTTTAATTATCCATTTTTTTTGGCCTGCTCATTCCATCAGCCCACCCTTGGGGACAGGCAGGGCCGGAGCAGCATGTGGTGCCAGGTAGTTGAACTGCAGTCCCTGCATTTGCCTTAGCTTGCCTAAGCAGGCATGTTAGACTACTGAACTATCTCACCAGATTTCTTTATCCATTGTTAATGGGTGCTTAAGCCAGTTTTATACCTAAGTATTATGAATAGTGCTGTAATGAATATGGAAATGCAAATGTTTCTTTCACACATTTATTTCATATATATATATGAAATATATATATATACATATATAAAACATATATATATATATACATATATATTCAAGAGATAATTTTGATTGTTACACCATTAAAATGATAAATGTTTGAGGTGATGGATATGCTAATTGCTGATTGGGTCATTATACAAGGTGTACATATATCAAAACATCACACTTTATCCCATAAAATGCACAATTTTCATGTGTCAATTAAAACTGAAACCTAAAAAGAGAGAAAAATGCTGTTTAGAAATAGATTCAAGAGTTATCAAAATACATGCCTGTAACCTTTTTCCTTTATGATATGGGCTGAAAAGCTATATTGAACAGTATCTTCTGCATTTCATCTTTTATACTACATATTGAGTTTTAAATATTATACATAAGTTTTCATCAAATCATAGGTGATATAGACTGGCCAGATATACCAGCAGACTAAAGAGCCTGTTGAGGCAGATGCAGGTGCTGGGGTTCGATTCCGTGGCATGCTTTGCTGGCCCTGCCCCCAGAGTGGGCTGAGACAGCCATTGAAACTGGGCATGGATAGGGCCCGGGAGATTGCTCAGTAGAAAAATATTTGCTCGGCAAGCATAACGTCCTGAGCTGAATCCCCAGTAGCACACAAACAAACAAACAAACAAACAAACAAACAAACAAACAAACATGAGACAGGGCGTAGTGTTGCATCCCTGTAATCCCTGCACTTGGGATGCTGAAAACAGGAGAATCCTTGAGTCTGATCTGTGTAGTGAGACCCTGCAGTTCTAAATATATAAAAAACAAATATTATGTGATAGTAACTTTGTTATGTTTAATTCTATCATATGTACTGGTAATATAATTTAGTGAAAATATCTTTCATCTATATGCACAAGTCTCAAAACCATGATTGGGAAGTGCTGAGTGCCATAAACCTGTAATTCCAGAACTCAGAAGGCTGAGGCAGAAGGATCCTGTGAACTCAAGGCCAGACTGGACTGCAGTGTGAGCTCAAGGTCAGCCTGAACTATGTAGTGGAACCCTGTCTCACAAAGACCACACACACACACACACACACACACACACACACACGTGTGCATGCGTGCCATTCTTAAAAACAGTTCTAAGCTATCAGCCTGAAAGTCCTGCAGGCAGTTGAGAGTATGAAATGAGAAGACTCAGGGAAAGTGCTAAGAGCTCAACATATTCAGCTGCTGTTAAGGTTGGCTTCAGAATTTTACAGGCTCAGTACAAACTGAAAAGGTGAGCCCCAGGTTTAAAAGGCAGCAGAAAAGTGCTGTTAAAAATAACAAAATCTTTTCCTTTTTTCCCCAGTGTCTTTGTTCCCTGTCTTGTTTTTCTTTGCTATTTAATCCTGTGTTTTATTGGGCATGTATCCTGTGAGTGAAATATATCTGCCCCTCCCAGGCAACTTAGGAATCTGCTCTACCACCAGCTGCTGAACTGACCTACAGTATGTCAAAGAGTATTCTCGCTTCTAATAGACCTACACAGAAGATGCAAAAGGGGATCCCTTTAAGTGACTTTTATGACTGCTTGGAACCTGGGTGAGGATGGGTGGCAAACTTCACTTTCCACAGTGTCACTTCCTAAGGGTGTAGAAGAGTTGTTAACCTTGGCAAGGGCAGAAGTACACTGTCCCACTCAGAAATACCCCAAGAGACATGGATTGCTGCTGGCAGAGTTCAGGAGTGATCCTAGAGTGTGTGTGGATGGGAGGGAGCTATAGCAACTATACCTGGAATACAGGAGTGGCAGGATGAAAGTCTCCCTAGAGCACACTCCCTGACTACACTTGCAAACACATATTCAAGATAAAATAAAGAATGTCAAGCTGATGACTCCAGAGCAAAAAAATTCTAAGTTTGAGGACAGGCCAGGACTCTGAGACCACCTTTAGGTTTCATGATTCACAAGGAGGATATGATGCCTCTGCAGATAGTCATGCACATGGCTGTATAAATCATGATTTATTACAATGGAAGGTTATAAAAGACAATCAGCAAAGGTAATAAGCACATGGGACAAAGTCCAGGGAGACCAGGTGCAGTTTTCCAATCATCATTTACCAGTACAGTCACAAACAAGTTCTAACAGTGCATACAAAAACTTTGCCAATCATGTAACCTTGTTAGTAACTCATTGCTTAAGGTTTTTCTTGGAAGTTGCTCATGTATAAACCCTTTACCTGGCACACATCCAAATTCTAGACTCTCAGAAGGAAAGCAGGTGCTCAGCATAAATCACACTGCTTGTATAAATAGTCTAGGTACAGTGAACAGGCTTATCAGTGAGGGAAGGGTGGGGAACTTCCCAAAATCCAAGTTTCCAGATATCATCCCAGGGTTACCTTGTGAAGCAGGCCTTTGCAAAACTGAGCTGACAGGCCTGCTGTGTAGGCTTCTTCTATCACAGAGCCCTTCACAATGGGAGGCCCATGCAACTGCATTGAATACATGCCCATGAAGTTGCCTTTGGCTGCTGTCCTTTTGTTTCTGTGATAAGCCTTGTTATGTGCAGGGGCGCAAGAGAACAGGGAGTACAGGTTGCATCCTAAGGATGATGGGCACATAAAGGGGCCCTGAAGCCTCCAGGATCAGTGACTCTGAGTACAAGGAACTTTGGCCATTTGGCTGCTGTGCCCACCAGCACTTGGAAAAGAGACTGCAAGAATACAGGCTCATGTTCTGCTTCTTAAGCTACCACTCACACCCTTTACTTAATTTAATCCCTGCCAACTCACACTACCATTACAGAAAAAAGTATGAGAAATTACATTTCAAAATTCAACATGATGGTAATTTCATGTGTCATCAGATTAAATGAACATGAATATTATGGATACATGTATATTTTATTAACCTGATGGTTATTATGAAACTCATTTTTCTAGCTTAAAAAAAGCTGAGAGTATATTTACTGGTTAACTATTCCAGCATAAAAAGCCACACCAACATATATTGACTGAATTATAGGATGTTACAGTGCGGGTTTGCTTATGTCTGAGTGCTCACTGACCTAGAGGGTCTAGGGCCAAAATATTGGCTATCCTTATAGCCCTTTTTCTCTAATATTTTGGTCTGCAAACTTAAGTTGTTAACC
>PVKN010034161.1:0-11884 GCA_004027915.1 Capromys pilorides
ATTTGTTCTTTTCCATGTCTCAGGTTTTCCTTCCCATTAAACAAAGTCTTTCTCTTTCACAGTATCTATTATAGCTTTCAGATTTTAATTACTCTTTCAGATTCTCACACTAATGAGATAGGACAGTGTTTCACATATGGATCTGATTCATTTCACTTACCAACAGAGTCTCTAGTTGCATCTATTTATTACAAAAGCCTGAAATTTATCTTTTAATGGCTGAATAATACTCCACTGTGTAAAAGTACCCTATCTTTTTATCCATTCCTCAGCCGAGGGGCATTTGGGTTGTTTTCAAGATTTAGCTATAACAAACTGCACTGGGTGCAAATATAACACTGTGGTATGATTTCAGTTCTTTTGGAAAAAATGCCTATTTAACTTGGGTTCTGTGCAGTATTTAATGAGAAAGCAGGCATGCGTGGGTGCAACAGAGGAATCCTCTCAGAGTTCAGTCTGTAAATTTCCACAAAATCAGTGAGTCACTTAAAAAATGAATTGTGTGCAATGGAAGAGAAGATGTAATGAAAAATATAGAGTAGCTGAGGTCTTACCTTTTCCACTTTGAATTTAATCTCTCTGGGCTACCTAATATCAATACTTTCACCCCTAAAAGAGATAACAGAACCTTTTAGAATTGTGGTTACCAGAATAACTATAAGTAGTAAACACTCAATACATGTGGGTTCTATGAATCACATGGCCATAAAATCTCCACATAATGGGGAGGACAGGAAAGGTTAAAGAGAGGGTACAGGAATGGGAAAAAAGAAACAAAGCCGTATCATGTATACAAATTCTCTATAATGAATGTGATTGCATATATCTAAAATGGATTAATTAAATCCCATTAGGAAAAAATCCACATAAATAGACACATAGTGGTGAAAAGCATCCACCTTAGTCAACGTCAACAGTCACACTTAACGGCTGTTATTCAACTCATATTTTACAAGATCTAATCTTTGTTTCGAGAACAGAACCTTGACCAGCTCTTCTGCTATGGGAATCACAACATGATGTGCTGGTTTTCAGCTGACCTAGTGGCAGTGCCCATACTTAGCCAGCCAGAGTCACTCGATAATGTGGGAACTCAGCAGCTCTGCACTTGCAGTCATAAATTTGTATAACACAGTCATTGCTTTGATATCTATGTTAAGCACTGATGTAAGTTATCTAAAACTCCAATGTGCCCCATCACCTTTATCAAGTCAGAATTTCACTACATGGTGGGGTGCTGTTAGTCCACTACTCCACCCCTTACTGACCAAAATCCAACACATCCCATAGCTGCTGACCATATAAAGCATCAAAGTCAACACCAGAGTCATGTAAGTGAGTTTCTACCTTACCATGTTTTCCTTTTCCAATCCTTTACCCTTCTGGAAATCTAACAGGTAACTCCCACGGACCTTAACAAAGGTCCTCTCTAGCTCCCTACCCACTGACTGAGCTCTCTGTCTCCTCCAAGATTTTCATCAGCCCCTTCAGCACCCTTAACCTCTCTAGGAACTAGGGGTAACAAGTTCTTGTGTCTCACCTGAACCTAACGTTGCCCTGGTCATGGTTCTTAGAGTGGCTATCCTGGCTTTTAGCCACTTTGAACAGAAAAATCTTAAGATCAAGTTAGAAATAAACTAAAAAATTACCACCAATATGTACTAGCAAAAACAAAAATTAAAGAAATTAAACATCTTAACATGTCTTAAGTATTATGGTAATAAACAGTCTAAAGGCTGTGAACTTCCTCCTCAAGCTCCTGGATTTTTGGTAGCAATGGTGTATATTTTTGCTAGTTCCGTTTATTGTATGCAGTGATTACATTCCCTGAAGGAAGTTGGTAGATGTACGTATTACATCTTCATTCTTTTTCTCTTTCCCCACTTCCCATCCATCTCTTGATCTCCTTTCCATTCGAGAAAGATCTATCTTCTTACTTCCTACTATCTTTTATTTTGTTCTTTATTTATATTTTGGGCCACTCAGATAGCTCAGTGGACTAAAGTGCCTGCTCAGGCAGTGTGCAGCAGCCAGCGTTGGATCCCTGGCCTGCTGTGAGGACCCTGGCTCCAGGGTGTGCTGAGACAGTGATTGAGACGAGGCGTGGTGGTGCATGCCTGTAACCCCAGTGCTTGGGAGGCTGCAAACAGGAGAATCACTATGAGTCTGATCTGTATAGTGAGGCCCTGTAGACTCTGTACCAAATACTTAAAAAAATAAACAAAAATACAATACTTTTGGACTTTTCATATAAGAGAAACCGTGAAATACATAACTTTGTGTGTCTGACTTATTTCACTTAACATTATGGCCTCAAAGTACATCCATTTTTCTACAGGTGATTGAAGATTCTATAATCATACACAACTATATATTATTTTATGTGATTATGCATTTCAGCGCTAACAGCATACTGCATTAGTGAGGTTATTCAGTTTGATGTCATGTCTAGAAACAGAAATTTTCAGTGTTTGGAACGCAGACCAGCAGCACCAGCACTGCCTAGTAGGCTGTTTAAAAGGCTGCTTCACCCCAAAACATAACACATCTGAATCTCTTGAAATGGAGTCTGGGGATCTACACATTCAATAAGCTCCTAGATAACTCACATACAAGGTGAAGTTTGGAAACACTGGGTTTCAGATATAAAATTTTGTGATCACTCGATAGTAACCTTTCTAACAATATTATCTTTGGCCTTTAAAATTTGCTAGTGACACTGCCAACATTTAGTACTTCCTTTGTCTTGAGAACAACTTAACTAATTACAAAAATAAATAAATACCATGGTGGTAGGGTGGAACATCAACTTGACGTGCTTTGGGATCCAGGCAGGTGACTGGTGTGGCACACTTCAGGTATACCCGGGGAGTTGTGGAGATGCGGCCTTAGGGTCACCTGTGACCCTGACCCCTCCACCCTTTTGCCCCTCCACTCTGCTTCCCTCCCCATGCTCCCAGCCTTTCTGAGCTCAGCATCCCTGCTCATCCACCCTTCCACTGTGCTTCTACCCTGGAGCTGGTCCATAATGGATTGAATCCCTGAAGTCTGTGGGCTGTTGAGCTGTTGAATTCTTTTCTGTAAATGTTGGACATGAGTCTCAATGACAGGAAGAAGGAGAACTTTTTCATGCTTTTGGTCAGCACTGTGGCTTCAATCTAACAATAGAGCACTTAAGAGAAAAAAAAAAAAAAAAACACAGGAGGAAACTTTTGTAGTGTTTAGAAGCTGATTCATGCCTAGTTCAGGTGACAAACTAGAGCAGGAAGCTCTTCTGTACCCTAAGGCCCAGGGGCTCACTGTAGGGACTGGCTGCTCCTTAGTGTCCTTGCCCTTCCTGTTAGGATCCCTGCATCAGTGCTATAGAAGAGGCTTGCAAACCTGACATCCTGTCTGGACAGGCAGGGAGGGTGCTGCAAGGGTTTCCTCACAGAGAAACTGCTACACTGTCCCTGATTCAGCAACTACTCACTCTCAGCAGACAATGGCCAATATTTGTGACTTTTTCTCTGTGTTATGCCTATTTTTATCATGCTTATGTTGAACCTAATAAGAAAAATATCAGTATTCTATGCTGCACATTTTTTACATTTTCTTAGAATCAAATTTTATTTTCAAACGTACAGGCATGTAACTGACGTTTAAAATAATAACTTCATCACAGATACTCTGCAAAGCACTGTTCTACACCATTCTCCTTAAACAAACTCAGATAAAACACAGGTCTGGTTTAAAATTTGCTACCTACAATATGACAGGAGATGGAAACAGATCTGCCACGAGAATCTGGTGCCATGATTCTCTGTGGATGCAGTCACACCTACAATAGCTTGACAGAACTATAATTAAGACAGGTAATTTGCCACCAACGATATCACCTAATACACATCCAAGATAAACTCCAGATATTTCTTACCATCCGCTGCTTTGGCTCACTGCTTCTCCCCTCTGCCAGCACAAGTGTGATGCCTCCATCTCACTTTCTGTAATATGCCCATGGCTTGGTCTAACTGTATCTGCGAAGCTGCTTCTACCCATCAACCTCGCTCCCAACTTCACATCAGACATTGTACATTTTGTTTTGACATTTTTGTTGATCACATCATTTCTCTGTTAGCCTATATTACCTGAGCAAGTATTTTTAATTTAACCTAGCAGGAATGTAAAGAGCAGTGTTTTCATGCTAGGGAGTTATTTGTATTCTCCAGAGACTTTTACACAGTGCAAGTGTATAAAGCTATCCAGTGAAATTTGTGTCTGGAACCAGATCCTCTGTGTTGGTTCTCTGCATATTTACACATTCAGTCTCGCATGCTACTGCTCACTATAAGCTCTGAGTGGGTAACAGCATCTCTGTCTGCATCATTCTGAATGTGATGACCCTCTGAAAGTTTCTAAATGGCTCCTCGGTCCACTGTGAAGGACCATCTGGCTAGCTGTAGACAGACAAATTTCAACATATGGGCCATAGCACATACCCAGCTCTCCTCCACTAGTGCAGAAAATTAAGAAAAGGCCATTCTCTCGCTATGAGGCACTCATACAAAGGCACCCGCACCATGTAGTGGAAGGCCTGCCTGACAGTGTACGCACAAGAGCTTAATTCTGGTTCCTCTGACACTCACTGGTCATGCCACATCCCCTCACTTGCTCACATGAAAATTAAAAACAATGCCATCAAGAAACACCTATTGCATGTTCACAACGTATGTGTTCCAATGATGCTGCCACATAAAGGAACATGTGGAAAAAGGAATGTGGTCCTTGTCCCTAAAGAATTACTGAACAATGATAAAGACACACATAAAAAAAAAACTAATTGAGAGCAGGAAGATTATGCCAGGCAGTGGGGCAAAGTGTGTGTGGAGGTTCTGAGCTATGCAGGAACACGGACTGTTTGAAATAAGATTTATACCCATTATCCATTATTGTGGCCTCAACTGATAAATAAAACACAGACAGGAAGTCTTCCCATCTCCAGATGAAAATTCAATTATATTAACATAAACTATTTGAAAAAGAGACTGCATTTTAAATTCCTATTGTTGATCTCATTCCCACAACCAATTAATCTAAAAGAGCTGAATGCAAATACAGTCACCAAATGTAGCACATGCACAAGCATCTTAGAAACCATGGTAAGGGTTTTCAGAGATATGAGACTATTTCCATAAATTCAGGAACTCTATGAAACTCACTTGTTTCCTAATTACAAAATAAAGCTAAACACTAAGGCAACAGGGCTTCATTTATCTCTTATAAACACTTCAGTTCCCGAGAATGGCTTCCCATAACTCAGCCTTTCCAGAAGACAACAGAAGAAGACAGCTTAACCTAGAGTGAGAAGAGAGATTAGTCATGCTATTCATTTTTGCTTGAACAGTTTTTGTCGGTGATTTTTCTCAACTCTTAGTTAAAATGAACAGTGTACATCTAGCACAAATTATATCATATGTAAATACAATTCATGACTGGGTATTTGTTAATTCCCTTCGGACGGAAACCATTTCTTTCATTGCACTGTCATGTACTGAAAGGGTCATGTACACATGAAGTCCGGCCCTCCCTGGTCAGGCTGGACGAAGAGCCATTTTGAATAACTACAGTCCTAATTTAAAAAATAAATGAATATATTTAACAATCTAAATAAATACAGCTCATGGGTCCATAAGATAGCTCAGCAGTCTAAAGCACCTGCTTAGGCAAGCTTAGGGGGTGCAGAGACCACAGTTCAATTCCAGCACCAGATGCCAAACCAGCCCTGCCCCTAAGGTGGGCTGAGACAGTCCCATAAATAATAAATAAATAAATAAATAAATACAACTCACTATAATGTCCTGTCTTCTACTATAGGAAAAAAAATGTCATTTCCTACAGTCCACTACAGTACTCATTAGAATATATTGTGAAACTTTGAGATTCATTTGCATTCTGCCTGGGTAACCCCCTTAAAAGTAAAGACTGTCTTATCTGTTTTTCTTCTTCAGTACCCACAGTGTTGAATGTAGAAGGAGCCCAATAAGTATCCATTAATAAAATCATGAAATAAATAGTTATTGTTTTTAAATTATGTTATTATAGAATTGCATCCTCACACTGAAGGGTAATTTAGTACAAAACTGTCAGCTGTTAGAATTTTAACACACAAAGTTTTCCCTTCTGCCATCTTTCATATCGCAACATGTATGACATCAGACCTTTTACTGAAAACAATTACTTAAGTTACTTTATTATGGCTACAAATAACCTTTATTGATGTAATGTAATAAAACATTTTTAAATTTAACAACATGTATCTGACCATAATGAACCGTCGAAGTTGTGAATAGAAGTATATATGGTCACTGTAGCAGGTCTGCACTTTGGGAATTTGTACAAGCTTTGTCTGAAAGGACAGGGCCAAGCCCTTCCCTGTGTCTGGTAAGAAGCAGGGTCAGTGACAGTTGGAAGAAGTCCACATTGGAATGCCACTTTATCCCGTGACAACAATTTCTTGTAGTAAAATAATATTCTTTTTCAGTTCTCTTTTATTCAATGCAGGTTTGCACTCAATGTCCCCTTATTGTTATAGGTACTTTCCTGATCTACTGTCCTTTGGTGTCCTTAGTTCAGACTTAATACAAATTGTTTTAAAAAATACTATTCCCAAGAGGACCATTTTTGCTCCCTCACCTGCCCATAATGTCTACTACCCTTATTTGAGAAGGGAGAGGGGCAAGGGGACAGAATTACCCAGGCACACATTTGAGTTAAGACACAGAGAACACAGACATAGATTCTTTAGATGGAACAGTGGTGTTCTGGATCATTTCCCAAGGGCGGTACTGGCCACCTCCACTTCACATAACTCAGCTGAATGAACACATTTATGCTCCATATCCAGAAGCACTTGTTACAGGAAGTTATTATTGCCACAGTTCTTCTTCATATCATACAGTTACAGACAAGTCCCATGGACTCATTGCACCCTCATATCAAGTGAGGGCAGACAACAGGACAACAGTCACGTTCCTATACAATGCAATCAGCAGCACTCATTCTTCACCCTCGTACAAATCCTCACTGAAGGAGTCCACCCCCCTCCCCAGGACTCCTCACAAGTGCAAGTGCAAGAAAAAAGGTGAACTCAGGTTTTATGCTTCTTTCCATCCTGAGACCTGTTCCTGAGTTAGACCACAGCAATGAGGGAGTTAACAAAGAGTAGGAAACCACAAGGACCCTGCAGGAAAGCCAAACGATTTGACAGAAACTTGAAACAAACACTGCTCTGGGGAAATCACTTGTATTAGCTGATGACTGGACTTGGTTTTCTAACATGGACATGCAACATGTTCAACACTATGCTTACCACAGTTTTCTTGGAAAGACACCCTTTTGTCATACAATAAAATACATTCTGGCTCGTGAATGACTCCTGAATATTCACCAAGAGGCCTAGGCTAGAAGCATGGGACCCGTGCATTGGTACCTTCTGCCATTTGTGTGGATGTGGACATACGCAAAGCACCACAAACTGCATCCCTCCCGGAACTCAGTGTGCTTACAGCTGAGGTGATCTGGCTGACTCACACTGAGAACTACTTTCATTTTCACACAATAGCATTGAGCCACAGGAGAACAGAAAGGTTGCCATCTTCCCTGTGATGCACTTTGTACACAGGTCACCATGCTTGTGACGTTTGGGCCATCCCAAGAAAGGCCAAAAGCCGCACTCCGTGTTGCAGTCTTGGCAAATCACTTCATTCTGTTTCCACCTGTTTTGCCTTGTTTAATTCATCTCCATTATTCTGCTTTGGATCATGAATCATGACCTTTTTTTCTACAGTAGTCAGAGTTCTGTCTATAAAAAAGAAAGAGAGACAAGAAAATGGTTTAGAAGAACCTTAAGTTGGAGTTTCCATGTTTGTAGTGGGTAGATTTAAAATTTTATTGCAGTCAGTAATTTGCATCATTTATGGCTTCTAAAGAGTTATGAACTCTCTAAAAGGAAAGAAAAAGTTTTATGATGTTTTGGTAAACTTCATAAATTACATAAGTTGCCAAGCCCTTAATATATTTGCAAATCAATCCCCCAAAAAAACACTTAGCAATTCTCTTACAGTGCAGCTATAGACCAAAATGCGTTTGTTTCTCAAAATCCTTGCAAAATACTATAGCACTTGCCCTACTTGAAAAGAATGACGGCTGAAGGAATGATTACGAATGAGACGCATCTTCCCCTTCAAGCCTAGCAATGACTGAAGGAATCCATGTGTGCAGAGACAGGAAACCTACTTCCTTCACTTCCTCCTTTCCAAATTCACAGAAGTGGTATGAATCAGGAAATGTCCGCCAACAGCTGAGGAAAAGACTCATTCCCCCCTGGTGTGAATTCATCCCCTCCTAATGCTGTGCCTCTACAGGGCCCCGTTTATCACACAGTGCCTCGTTCTGTGGAGCTGGGGCTCAGAGCCATAGACCTGGAAATGTGCCCTCCTTTTCTCTTCCCCATCTCACAGTCCCCTCTTGCCCAGTTCATCAGATGTGTGACTTAGAGGAGGGATTTTCTGCCCACAGGATGTTTCTCTGTAGGACACAGTCCCTGGCTTTGCCCCTCAGCCTCACACAACAGTGCCTCAGAACTTAGGCTGCACAGTGGCTTAGATGCTGCTTCCTGGGCTCTTGAGCCTCTGGAAATGGGGACTGGAAATGGTCCCCGTTCCTGTTCCATAGACACTCAATCCTGACTGGCGGCCTTTTCTTCTTCTCTGCACCCTGAAGAAACCACACCCTGGCGTCCTCTGCAGCTCACCATACATGCGCACTGGCACCAGTGTGGGTTTCTAAAGAGTTCCTCCTGCAAGCCTTGGCAGCAGCGTCACTCCTCATCACTCACCTGCCACCCGTGATGAGGTATGGGGAGTCTGGCTCCCCAAAGCTCAAACTCCTTTGGCCTCGTTCCCTTTTAGCACCACCCCCCTAGTGCAAGCCCTCCTGAGCAAACTCTGACCTTTATCAGTCTTGAAATTCATATCCCTTCTATTGTGAGGCCTTCCCTACTTCATGACCATTGTGGCTTGGGCTCACTCCTGCAAAAACCTTTCCCATCTCTCCCCAATCCTACCCATCAGGCCCTTCATGCTGGCGCCACTCCACACAGCTTGCCAGTACCCCTCTGACCACGTTGTCTTCCTAGATCTCTCATGCCTTCCATAAGAACATTTTCTTCCTAAGAATGCTGCCCCTCTGTACTCTTCCTAACAATACATCCCTTCGCACTGCTTAATGTTTATATTGTGCTGGGTGTGTTTATTGTCTGCTGAAAAAAGAAAGAGTAAAAAAGGGTAGGGGTGGTTGTATAACTCAGTGGAAGTACATGTTCTTGGCCCATACGGGGCCTCCTTGGTTTGATCTCCAGTACTGAAAACAAACAAAAATGGGGCTATCTCCCACCTTTTCCACTTTAAGATATTATTGCAAAATTGAAACACAAGCAATTGCAAAGCATAAAGCAAATAATTATTATTACTAGTTGATGACTTAGTAAAGTGCTGAATTTCAGCTAGGTTGCTTTACTTGTTTATTTTTCTCTTTTTTTGGTACCAGACTCAAACTCAGGACCTTGTACTTGCCAGGCAGGCACTTAAGCCTCAGAGCTATATGCAGGCCCTTCAGCTAGTTTATGATGAGGGAAAAAAGTTCAAGTCTTTTTAAAATAGGAACTTATCAAAGATACCCCGGGCTTTAGTAGACTATATGCTTCTGCCCAGTTGCCTCTGGGATCCACTTCATTCTATTTTATTATTTTACATTACCGTCTCCATAAAGAAAGGGTAGAAGCACCCTGAACTCCACAGCTTCAGCACAAACTCGGAGCAACATATTGGCAGAGTTCATGGCAGAAACCTGGGTTTATCATGCTACAAATCACTGTGAAGAGCTACTGCAATTGACATGGATTATGAGAGGCTCTTTGAAGAGAAAAACAACAAAATCACCAAGGAGAGAAAAAGCAAGAGGTACTTCAAAAAGAGAAAGACAGAGGTACTTCAAAACAACTTCATGAAATTATTTTTATGGGAAATATTTTAGAAAGGGTTTTTCAATATTGTTCATAAATGATATCAAGGAACAAGTCATCCAAACATGACCTTTAAAAGCATTTCAAATCCATAAGGAAATAAGGAAAGTCATACAACTGAAAAGACAAAAAAAAATCCCTGCTTACATCATATTGTCACATTTTGTTCGTTCCAGTATTGGAACATTTGTGAAAAAGTAGGACTGATGGGCTAGCCAGATAGCTCAGCAGATTAAAGCACCTGCTTAGGCAGATGCAGGGATAGGGATTCAATCCCCAGCATGCTGTGCCAGCCCCGTCCCCAGGGCATGCTGAGCCAGCCAATGAGACTGGGCGTAGTATTACATGCCTATAATCCCAAGGATTGGGAGGCAGAAAAACAAGAGGATCATGAGTCCAAACTGTGTAGTGAAATTTAGCAGACCGGGTACTAAGTACATAAAAAAGTAAGATTAAAATTGATAAGAGTGAATTATCAGTTGCAAAAGTATTAATAGGTTTTTTTCCCTCTATTCGTTCTGTTATCCCGTGGGAAACTTTCAAGTGCCTGAGGGATTCCTGAGGCCCTGGTTATGCCGGTTAAGAAAACAGGAAGAAAGAAATAAATATTTGGAAACAGAAAAAGTTTAGCAAATTGTTCACACAGAAAAGAAGGAAAATTATTCTGAGGAAACAAAAAGATAGAGTCAAGAATGGAGAATAAGAGGCAGAAATAATAAACTAGAAAACAAACAACAGAATGGGAAGAAAATAGTTGGAGAAATCATAGCAGGGGATGCCTCCCTGGAGGCCTCTGGATGGGGGGGGGGGGGGACGGTGGAGGTAGACTTGCTGTGAGGTAGGAGTTAGAGGCCCTTTGCCATGTTTCCAAGGACTCCAGAAGCTGACGTTGTCATTCAGATCTGGTGGGCCTTCTTTGGGTTACCCAACTGGAGGTTAATTTAATGCAACTGTATAGACTGTGGTCCATGGAGTGCTTCTTTTGGTTGCAAGTATTTTACTAGCAACCACCAGCCCCCAATAGTCCAGCCCACTGGACTACATGCACTGACCAAAATATACAGTGAGTGTTTAATTTTATTTTCAAAGTATTACATGAAAATACACATTGCCATTAATTCCTCTCAAAATACTCTGTTCACTTAAACACATCTGTTACATCATTCTTGCCACTTGCAGAAGCAGATCTGGAAGGCCTCTTTCTTGTCTTTACAAGGTGTGACCAAAACTACAGGGAATACTGCTGCTCAGTGTAACCCACCCAAAGGGCAGGCTCACAAAGCTTGGTGCTGCGTCCTCCTCAGCCTTACTGGCCAGCTCTGGCAGCACGTGACCTCTGGCCCATCTCCAAAGTCAAAATGACCACAACTGGTGATGCTTTGAATCATTTCAGCATATTCAAGTAATCACAATAGTGCAATTCATGATATTCAGGAAAAAGGACTTTTCAGAACTATCTAATAATGTGGAAAGAAAACCAGGGAGATAGTTCAGCAGCACAGCACCTGTCTGGAAAGCGTAAGGTCTGGAGTTTGATCCCCAGTACTGAAAAGTAAATGAATGGATGAATAAATAAATAAAAACAAAACAGAGCGGCAAGAGAGATAAGTGTGTTCAAAATGAGGTAATGGGGCCAGTGAGATAGTTCAGTGGTCTAAAGCACCTGCGTAGGCTGACCAAATAGCTCAGTGGATTAGAGCACCTGCAAGCAGGCCCAGGAGCCGGGGCTTCCATCCCCAGGCCTGCCACGCTGGCCCCACCCTCCAGAGCATGCTGAGATGGTAACTGAAACTAGTCGTGGTGGTGTGTGCCTGTAATCCCAGC
>PVKN010034162.1:0-11876 GCA_004027915.1 Capromys pilorides
GCTGGCCGGAGGTGCGGGGGAGGGCAGGGCTGGCTTCCCAGGGGTGCCCTGAGTGGCAGGCTGCCAGAGCGGGACAGGAGAGCCAGAGTGCAAGGGTCTGCCCATGTGGCCAGACTGGTCGGTGCCAGCCCTGGGCGGAGGCAGCCCCCGGCTTGCCCTTCCCTGAGGCCACTCTGCCTACACCTTCCAGGCACAGGAAAAGTCTTCTGTTCACCTGTTCACCCTTCACCCTGAGGGCAAGGAGTCCTCCCCAGATAACCCTGCCATCGAAGATTGGTGGCAGAAGTGACTCTGGGAGGAGAACGGCGGCATCAGCTGCCATCACCCCTACAATGGGCCCCAACCCCTGACCTCCCAGGAGACAGGCAGCCCTGTAAGGAAGACAGCAGGTGGCCCTCATCCCTGGGCTTCAGGTAGCCTCCTAACTCCTTGTGAGGGGAGTGAGGAGGGGCCTGCAGGTGACAACGCTGCCCCACCCTGTTCACAAGTTGCCAATATGGGGCAGCAGCACCCCTCCCTACTGTGCCACTGACGGACAGGGACCAGCCTTTTCGAGACAACACTTGGGTACCTCGGCTCTGGTGATTTCCAAATAAATCAACACTCGTGATACGGCCCCCTCTAAAAGCTTGTCCCTTCAAGCAAGTTTCTGTTGCCCTGGGCCTCTGTGACACTGTTATGAGGTGGTGACACATTTGGCACACAGCCGCAGAGCACATGGTGACCACAGGCAGAGTCCCCTCCCCTGTAACTGTGGGGAAAACTAGGTGTAGAGTTCCGGCTCACGCAGCCCTGCTTCCTTCTGCCTAGAGATCAGAGAACTGCTGGGTGCCTGCTGCTTCTCTGTCCCCCAAAGTCCAACCTTCTCCTGTTCTCCTGGGCCCTCACCTGCCTGGCCACGTAGGGCTGGGTCCCCCCCAACATCCTCTCCCACCACTCCCGTGTCTCCTTCCCATCCGGCAGCCTGGGAAAGCTTTGGGCTTGCTAGGCCTTCTGGTACGGTCAGCAGCAAGAGAGCAACTTTGGCAAGACCAGGCCACTCCAAGCCCTCGGTGAGGATGAAGGGAGCGCCCACCCCTCCTCCTGCTCTGTGCTCAGACCCCCCAACTGTCATTAAAATAACAAGTTTCTGTTACAATCTAAACATTCCCACATCGCATAAAGGGTTATATTACACCCGAGTCACTCCCGGCCCGTGTTTGCACAGAAAAGCTCACGGCAGGTCCCCCCTCCTGACGAAGTGACTTATTAAAGTTTAAACAGTAATTAACAGAACAATAAAAATAAAGGGATGTTTGGGGAGTCATAGCGCACACAGGGTTTTTGGCAGTGCCAGCAGTTTTTCAGTGCCCTGCGCTGGCAGCAAAATGCGACTGTGAAGCCAGAGGGGACAGAGGACGGGCCAGGATTTGGTCAGGGAGACTTGAGCTCAGCCTGAAAGGCAAGAAACCAAGTCCAGACTGGAGGGAGGGGGTCCGGAGGAGCAGGGTGGGCCCAGGGTGAGCAGGAGAGGTGGAGAGGTCTGACGGACGGACGGCGGAGAATCCTGTCGGCCAGGGCAGGCTTCAAGAGCCTGGCCTGGCCCAGGCACTTCCGGGAGCCCGGCGCCCCAGGCACATCTGGCCAACTCCAGCATGGAGCTGGCTTGAGGAAGCGTCAGACCCCTGGCACTGTGGATCACAAGACCCTGCCGTTAATGATTCCTGAGCTGGATCCCTGCCACTCTGTATTCTCTTCCAGTCAGGCAGGTACCTCCACCCCCTCCCCCAGCTCCTGTGGCCAAGGCACCACAAGAACTCTCCCGAGCCACTGGCCCTTGTTAAGCATGAGTAAGAACTCCAGGCAAGGCCTTCCAGTCCCGTCTCTGGGACAGGGAGCCCAGCCGGCTAACTCACACCAGGGCCGGCATAGCAGGAGAGATCACCTAGCCTGCTGGGCCAGGTGACCCACCGCTGGGGAAGTCCTGATTCCCCAAGGTTTGCAGGGAGTGGAGGTAGGGGCTGGACAAGCTTAGAGCACCACTTATCTTGGCCTCGCCTTGTCTTCCACCACAACTTCCACCCCAGGGACAGACCTGGCTCTGAGGGAGGCAGAGAGACAAGTCAGCTAGGGTCGTGCAGGCAGAGAGGAGCCAGCGCGCTCCGCGGGTTTCCTCAGAGCACTGGGGGCCAGGGAAGATAGGACAGCAGGAACCCTTGAGTGCGCGCACCAGCGTTCGCACCAGCGTTCCGTGGTCAGCTGGCTGTTTTGTTAATTTGTGGGCGAGGCAGGGAAACCCTGGGGGAGGGGTGGAAGCTACTGTGTGTTATCTTAAGAGTGAGGAAGACTCACACTGAGCAGGTGACAGATGGCAAGGCGCTGATGGCCTATACCTTGACCTCTAGGTCTCAAGTGGCCTTTCCTGGGCCCCAGGGGCCTCGCTGTTGTAGGGCCTATTGGGGCAAGGCTGTCCAGAGCTGTGCTTCCCAGAGCTGTCCCCCGACATATAACCCCAGCGCCCGATGTCAGTCTTGCTGCCCTTGCCTGTTGCTCTCCGTGGGGAGTCACTGTAGAACCAAGTTCTCTCACTACACAGGATTAGTTCCAAAAAGAGGATTTTCAGTACAGCAGTCCCAAACCAGATTTTGCTCACTAGGGCAAAGAGGGGCCTCAGCTACCAGCAGCCCTGAACAAAGACGTCTCTTGCGCTGAGGCCCCTCCATCTGCTCTGTGCCTCAGTGTGCCAGCCTGCCCAGGCCTGCCTCCGCCTTTCTGCAGGAGACTCCCTCCACCTCCGCCCACACCACAAGCCCTGGACTAGCACGCAGTTCAGATCTAGCCCCTTCCTCAGGGCAGGCGGCCCACTTGACCCTGGTGGAGGCCCCTTCCCGTCCCAGCAGCACAGGCTGGTGGGAGAAGCTGAGACCCACAGGTGGAGGACAGGGCTGGGCCAAGGCCTGAGGCTTTCTCTGACTTTCGGTCTCCTGGGATATGGGCTCTGAGCGGCTCATGGGCACAAAGGGCAGAGACTCTCTCCTGAAGCCCGCAATGCCCAGCCATTCCATTCCCTCTTGCCAAGGCCTCTAGAGGCTCAGACAGCAGGGGAGTGCAGGGTCCCAACCTCTGTGGCCCTGCACTTGAGCAACGGTGTCCTGAGGACCCAGAGGAGAATGGGCTGCTTTCTCCCCCTTTCCCAGGCAGAGCTCTTCAGGGTTTCCTCTACCCAGCAGGTTGAGTGATTCGTGGCACCAGCCTGGAAGCAACAACAGGAGCTCACACTCCCTCTCCCTGGCTGCTGCGCCAGAGGCCAGAGGCGGACTGAGTCACCACCAGCCCCAGAGCCTGCTGGGGGTGGGGCGGGGCCCTGAGGGCTGTGGGAAGAGCTGCTGTGAGAAGAGACAAGGCAGAGGGGGAACCCTAGGAGGCCAGCTGGGGACACGCGCAACAGTGGGCTAATGGGGAGCTGGCCGCTCACTCTAACCTTGTTTCTAGAGCACGCAACCTCTCCCAGTGCCAGGGACAGTCAAGGAACTCTGGCTCCCACAGCGGCACACACACAGGAGGCCTTAGCCCAAGAGCGAGGCTGTCCTGGATCTGCATGGGGCTCCGGCACTGACAGGGGAGCTGGGCCTGAGTAGGGGAGAGAGTTGGGGAAAGCCTGGGTCACGCACTGATGAGGACCAAGCAGATCCAGGAACCCACTTGCCACTAAGAGCCCTTGAACACCTGGCAAATCCAACTACAATGCATTGTGGGTTAAAGGGGAACTTTCTATACTCTCAGCACTTGAGAGGCTGAGGCAGGAGGATCACGAGTTTGTGTCTGACCTGGAGAACACAGTGACTTAGCAAGACCCTGTCTCTAAATAAAAAAGAAAGAGGAGAGAGAGAGAGAGAGAGAGAGAACGGGCTGGGGATATAGTTCAGGACAAAGGCCTTGGGTTAAAATTCCCAATACCAAAAAATAAATAAACAAGCAAACAAACAAACAAATAAATGTGTGCGTCTTTCTGCAGCCTTCATAACTGACTGCTCCAGGGCCTGTGGACCCCAAAGGCTTTTGCTTGGAAAGACTGAGCCCCACCCTGGCCCTCCTGAGAAAGCACCATAATCTCTGAACAGCAGAGACGCAGGATTTGAGGGCGCCAGGCTCTCTGGCTACCAAGGGACACGTAAGTACTTCATCTATGGTAATAGGCAGTCTGTGTGGCATGTGGTGCAGGTTGTCCTCTGGCAGGGACAAAGACTCCTGGCCATTGTGAGCTGTTCTATGAAAGGGAATCAGAGGCCAGGGAGATGGATCAGTGGCATAAGCACCTGCCTGGCAAGCGCAAATCCAGAGTTCAATGCCCGGTACCCGAAAGGAAAAAAAAAAAAAAAAAAGAGAGAGAGAATCAGGGCAAACTCCATTCTACGATTCAGGCAAAAAAGGGACCAAGTAGCCTAGGACAGCCAGAAGAGGTGGGAGGGAGGGCAGCAGGTGGTGGAGGTGCTGCTGGTGACACGCCACCCGCCCTTCCTACAGCCCATCTCCTCAATCCCCTGGCTGAGGCCAACGACGAGGACATGAGGGGACTAATTTAGGAGTATTTTTAAAACTATGGCCCTGGTGAGGGGTTTAGCAGTTGTCAGCCATCTGGAATAAGGAATTACAATCACCTCCCTAATCCTATATTCCCTAAACCCTAAAGCTGGTTACAGTGGGAGGAAGAGGCAGCAGGTGGGTGGGGGTGGGGTCTGTTCCAGAAAAGGGCAAAGCCCAGGGAGGTGCTCGCCCACCCATGGATCCCCGCTGGAGGGTGCCCAGGGCTGGGGCACAGGCTGCAGCGCCCGACATGCTCAGAGCCCACTCAGCTCCCCCACCCGCGCACGCACGCTCACTCCCCAGGCCGCACCGGCTCGCACAGGGGCCGTCAGGTAAATTAGATCTGAAAGCTGACAATTTCTGACCATATTTCCTTGATTATTTCAAACAAATGCACAGCAGCCGCTGTAAGGAGATTAAAGTGACATAAACGTCCCGAGTGGGAGGGGGGAGGGCAGAGGATTCAGGTCACCCCCATCCGTCCCCCGCCTGACAGACGCTATATCGCTATCCAATCCAATAAAAAATCCCCCCCTTTTGCTTTAATTAATTTTACAGCTAGCTTGCTTAATTACTTTCAATCAAAATCCTCCTGCCATCGCAAAATTAGAGATGGTTGAGCTCCATTAGCCTAAATTCTTCATTTCCATATAGAAAAGAGGCTGTCTGCAGAGCCAGCCCAGGCCCCTGGCAGGACAGACGCCCGTCTGCCCACCCGCTGCCCGTCGGCCCACTCCTGGCTTCCGTGCCTTGGTCAGCTCTGGCCTATGTATTTCTCCCCTTTCTCTTCCACTCTGGCACCCTGGCTGAGAAGAGTTGGGGTCCACCCAGTACCCACTCCCCTCTGTGTCCCAACCCTTGCCCAGGATTCACTTAGGGGTAACAGGGCAGGGCTGGAGCTGGGCCAATTGCTTCTGGCAAAAGGAATGGCCGATCCTGGGGTCTCCCTTTCCTGCTAAGGGCCTAGTGCTCTGGTTGCCAACTCAAAGCAGACAGGTCACGGGGGCCCTCTGCCCTGGCTCTCCTCAGGAAGCAGAGCTCCTAGCGAGACTCAGCCTTGGATTTGGGCCTGGCTGGTATGGACCCTGGCAATGTCACCAGGGCTCCCTTTGCTGATTCCTAGTTGTTGTCAGAGCAGCTCTCAGGCCAGCTGTCCGGCTGATGCTTCAAGGTGTAAGGCAGTAGCCCCCATGGACTCCGGGTTTGATGGGGCCCCACGAGGGCCCTCCCCTGGCAGTCCTGGTTCCCAGCCTGCAACAGCTGCTCCTCCACCCCTGCCTGGGTCGGGTGGGTGGTGGGCCTGGGCTCTGGCCACATCCTGTGCCTGCACCAGCTCCTTCTCGTCCCCTCCACCTGCCTCATCCTCATGGCCCCCAAACCCAACTCCAGAAGCTCCACTTCAGGTTTTCCATGCCACAGCCCCAAGTATCACCCCAGGGTCCAGCCCAACCTGGGCTCCAGCTGATTAAGGATCTGCAACAGGATGTAGGGATTACAGTAAAACCTGGCTCCGGATCTGCAGGGGCAGCAGGCCAAGTCCTGGCCCGAGACTGCCCTCCTGGCCCCTTTCATCCCACCCCGCCCCCAACACGCACACCTAGCTGCCAAGTGAGGCTCAGCCTCTCAACCCTTCTCAGGGAATGTCTGGACCATGGGAAGTGGATGACAAGCGTGACACTAAGGGCCCTAGGTCAAAGCTGGCCGAAAGCCAAGGTTGAGGTGGGAGGGAAGGGGTGTGGTAGAAGTCTCCCTTGGACCCTTTACTGTTGCTCTTGCAATAGGAAGCCAAGCTGGTATTCACCAGGGTACCAATGTTGAAGCCGGGTGACCCCTGTGCAAGCAAGGGCCAAGACCCTACACGCAGCAGGCTGCACAGCTGCCCTGTGCCTATGGCTGAAGGGTGCTAGGGCATGAGGCCAGCTTGAGGTGTGCAAGGGGCTGAACCTGGCTCTTCGGGGCATCTTCCTGTACACCAAGAGCCCAAGGGACAGTGTGCAGGCGCCTCGCTGGTCCTACTCTAAGAGTTAACTCAAGCATTTCCTTCCTAGCTTGGTGGTTTCTTGACTACCTCCTCAACCCCTACTGGCACTGTGCCCACTGGTCTAAGGGATTCTGGGATCAGGGTCTGAGGGCTCAAGGAGCTTGGAGTCTATGGAGAAGAACCAAGGCGTCTGCTGGGAGTGCAGAGGGGAGGTGGGGGCAGGCATAGGAAAGCCTTGAGTCCGTCTCTACTGAGCCTTGATGTCAGCCGGTAAGGAGGGTGAAGAGGCAGAGGCAAAGACTCAGGCCCTCCTGCCTCCTGCTCGTTCTGCGTCTGCCCTTACAGGCCTGAACTTCCTCATCCCATGAGCAAGTCATCAGGAGAAAGGCAGTGGAAGCCTGGTCTGTGGCACTCACTGCGTTCCCCTCTACCCCAACCATGCAGGGCTGGGTGAAGATGGAAGGATAAATAGAAGAAGACGTTTGCAGTCAGCTACCCAGCAGCCAAAGTCCACTTGTGCTGTGGGGCAGATGCCTACTGCCCAGACTTCTCTATGCCAGGCAGCACCTGTGGGCAGCACAGCACCTCTCTCCCTGGCCCTGCAGCACATTACCCCCATGGGGAAATGGCTCTTGCAACTTGGAGCTTGGCCCCCCTCCTCTTGTGCATGCTCCAGGGTCCCAGGTATGACGTCACTTCCTCTGGGAAACCCTGGGGATCACCCCCTCTCTGTCCTCTCACTGCGCTCTGCTCCCTCTTCCGTAGTGACTTAGCATCCCCATGCTTCACTAGACCGCAAGATCCGTGGAACGGGACCACTGTTCAGCGCAGTGTCTGGCCCAATAAATATTTACTGAAGGAATACAGAAAACTAAGTGCTTCTCAAGTTCACTAGGGCAGAGCTGGGACTCAGGGCGTGGCTTGACTTCTGTACCAAACCCTGAGAAGTTCTAGGAGCCGTTTCTGTCTGCCAAGGTGGGGACTCCCTGGCTGAGACCCAGCTGAACCTCCCCCCATGGGTCTCCTGCCCTCTTGAGCCCCAGGCTCACCTCCAAATGCCCTTCGCAGGGCTCTGCCTGGAGAACAAAGGAGGCCCCAGTTGTTCCAACATTTCTCTGTGAGAGGGACAACTGTTGCCGGCCAGTCCCTTTCTGAACAAATCCAGCAACTGTTTGCAGTGAAGTGCAACTCTCTCCCTCCTCCTCCTCCTCCTTCTCCTGTCCTTGTCCCAAAAAGGAGAAAAGGGATTGAAAAAAGAAGGGGGAAAATTCCCATACCAAGCCCCACGATTTCCCTACACCCTCTCTCAAGTCTGTCTGGAAATGTTATGAGCACAAACAGGGCACAGGGACAGCCACCTGCTGTCCCAGACAACTGGGACAGCCGCTGTGAAGGGAGAGGCTGTGAGATCAGGACCCAAAAAAAGGTGAGAGATGAAGGGGAGGGGGTAGCTGGAGGGATGCAGGGCAAGATCAAAGAGAAGGGAGGTAGAGGGCAGTGTCCAGCAGGTCCTGCAGGTGCAGAGGGGTCTGAGGACAAGGGGGGCAATTGGAGGGCCCGGAAAGGCCCCTGAAGGCCAGGTGGACTACGTCAAGGGGCAGAGGGAGGTGAAGGAGGGAGAGAAGTTGACTGGAGAAGAGGGAGCGAGGTCTATTAAAATCCTCTCAGTGCATAACACAAAATGTCAGGGTTTATAGCTTCATTCTTGGCTTTGCCGGGACTGAGAACCCTGAACAGAAATGTCACCGCTTGTCATGTTTAATCACCTGCTGTTTGTTAACACCTTCCCTTGCAAGGAGCCTGTCTCAATCTGCCCCTGGGGCCCCTAGAGACCCGGAAACAGAAAACATCTCCAGCTCCTTACCTGGGCTGGGGGCCCTCCCCAGGCTCTGGCTGTCCAAGGGCCTCCCAAAGTGAGCCTTGCCATCAGAGGAAGGGGCATGGTGGGGAACCCCAGGTAGGGCAGTGTCCTGGCCAGCACGGGAAGGGACGGCTGGCAGGCCTAGGTGGGTGCTCCTGGACTATCCGCCTTCTGCCCTATCTGTCCTACCTATTCCGCTAGTTCCAAGTAGAGAATAAATAAAGGAGGGCCTGCACCGATCCCTGCAGCCTGGAATTCACCAGCCTGTCTGCGTGAACAGCAACTGCACGTAACATCTACTGTTCAAAGCCACCCCCCTCCCCGTTACGATCTGGATCACACCATCTGTGGTTCTGGCTTGGCTCCCTCCCTGAGCATGCTTTCCTGGGATGTTTAGACTAGGAATTCTCAGTCCTACTACACCATAACTCCTTCCTCTGGGTTGGGGGTCGGTGTGGGACGGAAGGGTAGATAGGCCACTAGAGTACCGCTAGTCCCTTCAAGAATGCCAAGCTGTTCTGCACTCCAAAAGGACAGTCTACTCCAGGTAAAAAGTTGGTCCTCTCTCTGACTCCACCCAAGCAAGGCCCAGGCAACTCAGTTCAGACCCCACACTAAGGCCCTGCTCTGGGACAGCTGTATGCAAAGCAGAAAGTTGATCCTGAGGACTCCAAGGTGGTGCTGCTGCTGGCAGTGGCAAGGGAGGCCAGTGGGGATCTCCACTCCTGAGCTAACCAAAGCAACTTCCCAGGAAACCAAGGGAAGTGTCCCCAGCTTCCCCTTCTGCAGAGTCTCTGCTTACAGAAACATCGCGCACACAGGCACCCGCCAGAACGCTGTTCACTTAGACTTCCTGAAGAGCCTTTCATCTAGCCTGTTCGCTTCTTCACCAGGGAGACAACTCAGAGGGTCCCAACCCCTGCAGGCAGGGGAGCGCCCCTTTCTGGGGATACGAGGAGACTTTCCTGTAAAAAAGCTCTGAATACACTGACCACTACTGGGCTGAATGTGAGGCCAGGGGATCCCACAGAGGTCAGGTGGGATATACATGGGGCCTGGAGAGGTTCAGGATGTGGGCCAGGCAGCGTTGTAGACCAGCAGGGTCAGAAGCCAGGCATCCTCCACTCAACCATGCCATGAGGTACAGTCCTCAGGGGAGCCTGTTTTCTCCCTTGGAAGGAAGCCCCACACTGTGTTTGTCTCCTGGCATTTGAGTGCAAACCAGGCAGTGTCTCTGGGCCTCTGGTTTTCTGACCTATGTTTCTGTTCGTTTGCAGTGCTTTGGCAAAAGGGGTAGCACGAAGCCCGGTGCCTCATCATGCTAGGCAAGCTCTTTGCCACTGCGCTGCTACGCCTCCAGCTCTCTCACCTACGAGACAGGACGATTCCTGTCTCTCTCAAAGGAACTAATGAGGAGAGAGGAGATAGGAGGTGTGCCATTAGCTAACATTTACTGAAGGCAAGTGCTAGGTAAACTCAGAGCACAAGGGTTGTGTTGTCCACTGTGCTCCAAAAGCCTGCCCTGCAGTGATCCACGGTGACAGAAAGCTCAGTGTTAGAGATGGAGTTGCAGCTGCAAGTCCTTTTCCAAGCCTGTGGGGTCTCCAGGCACCACACCCCCATGTGGGTGGGGAGGGGGCACATGCACAACCACACACCCAGCACCCAGCACCCAGCTGCACACAGCTGCACACAGCAGCCCACAGAGAAGCCCAGGTGATCATGAGCCAGGGGACCCACGTGGACGGGACATGTTCGATTCCCAAGGTGCCTGTGCTTTCCAAATGGGGCTGATCAATGGCTCCAGTTTGCTCAGGACAGCAGGGATTCACAGGACGGGCTATTTCCCGTCCTGGGCAGGCTGAGGTGCTCAGTCACCCTCCTTGGAGGTCACCAAATTGTTACAACACAGTGGAACATACACGCAGCCCCTGTCCCAGATGTCCCTCCTTGGAGGCACTGATGCCTTGGGCCTTCTCAGGCCCCTGGGAGGTCAGACCACAGCCTCTCCCACTGCGGGTTTTGGAAAGCTGGTTCCTATCTCCAGGGGACTGTGAGCACACCAGGAACGTGCCCTCTTCCCTGAGCACAGCGACTCAGAAGTGTGGCCCGGCCAGGGGTGCTGCAGCATCCTATTCCAGAGCTGGTGGGCCTGAGACGTTGTATTTATCAGATGAGCACGGCTTCCCAGCCAGCCCCTTTGCTATAATCCTTTCATTAATTTACTATTAGATGGGAAATTACTCCTCACCCAGGAATATAAGTTTTCATCTTATTTTAAGTTGGATTCTTAAAGCAATTACCAAGGCATCTGGCGATGACTTCACCACAAGGCTGGGCCTGGAGGGGAGAAGGGCAGCCCTGAAGCTGCACAGGGCCCGCTCCTGGGGGAACCGGGAAGACTGGGAGCCCCTCGCTCCTGTCCTGGGCCAGAGCCAGCGGTGGGCAAGCAGTGATCTCTGAAGCCTGCTCTGTGGGGAAGCTCGCTCCGGCACCACCTGCCCCCTGAACCCGCTGGTGACAGTTGCCGAGAGCCTCAGCAGTTGGTACTGAGGGAACATTTTCTATTTTTAATTGTTTGATCGGAATATTAACTCATCTAGGCCTGCTCCCAAGGCACAGTTCCCAGCCAAGGGTTTCCCCATTTCTCATACCTTCTCTCTCCCCTCTCGAGTCAGAATCAACTTGGAAATTAATAATCACAGGCACAGGCCTCCGTGCATTTGCAGGGACTGTGGCAGGGGAGAGAACGGGAAAGCAAGCTCCTCACCAGCCGGAGGAGCCCTGAGCTCTCTGGCCCTGGCTTTCTCTGCTCTCTGAGCAGTGGCCCTGGCACAGCACCCACCGGCAGCACCACTCCAACCCCACCCCGCTTCCGGCCCTCACTGGCTGGGCTCACTGGCCAGCGTCAAGGGCTAGACACCCAGGAAGGGCAGGTAGCAACACTGGGAGGTTGGTGCACCATGGGTTTGGGGGGCTGGGCAGATGGCTGCCTTTCCACGTAGCATTTCACCTTCCACTCAGGACAGGAAGCCCTAGGGGAAGCCCTAGGAGCATGGGCTACAGCTCCTCAGTGGGCACTACCAATAGTTCCTGGCCTGTCCACTGATGGGCAAGTCACTCATGTGGGACAGACCCCAAACAGCCTTTTCACCCCACCTGGCCCCTCTTCAGGAAGGGTCCCCACTGGGCACACAGCTCTCCTCTCCCCACCTCCTCTCTCCACACGCTCTGGTCCCTGCCGCGGGGCTTGTCCCTCTCAAGGTCACCAGGCCGTCCACACCAGGAATATTTACTCATCAGACTGGCCCTGTTAGCACTCACCGCAAATATGCTTTCTGATAAAGTTGGCAAAAAAAAAAAAAAAAAAGAAAAAATCAAGAACTCAAAACAATGTCAGAAATCGTCCCCCACCCCAACCCAGGAAGGGTGAGGTAGGACAGGTCACACAGTCAGCTGGGGACAGTCCTG
>PVKN010034163.1:0-11883 GCA_004027915.1 Capromys pilorides
TCTAAGTACCAAGATTCCGATTGAGTCAGCAGTTTAAACTTTGTATTGCTGTCTGAGTCTTTGAACCCAAGGCTTAGAAAAATAATTTTTTAAAATAATTATGCAGCATGAATCAAAATAAACCACTGGCAGCTGAGCTAGGGACACAGTTCAGGGGTAGAGGGCTCACATAGCATGTGTGAAGCCCTAAGTTTGAATCTAACATTGCACACTTCAGAAACATCCACTGCTTATACCACACTGGTATAGGCAATGCATGTCCTCTTACAGGTTGAACCACGTGGGCACAGAGCATGCCTATCCTCACTTTTTGTCACTTTCACTCCTTTTCTTCCGAGATTCTCTCTCCATCGCAGACCTATTAGTACATGCCTACACCCCTCTAGATTTCTCTGTACTTTCTCGTGTTTGCAGCCAAGAAGATGCCCAGACTGTGCCATACACAAGCCTGGTGCCCCCACCACCCTGTGTCACATTTGCACCACATCACCAGCCTGTGTTTTTTCAGTGCTTTCTTCTCCACTTGCCTTCAAAACAGTCTTATCTTTTGGTCACTGACTTCCTAGGGACAAGGTTGAGGCTGCCTGACCCTCTCATGTAGCAGTTTTCAAATCAGAAAATCCCTTTTCAAACCAATTTGAAAATATGTTCGCTTTAGAAAGACAGAAGGAGAAAACAGATGAGAGAGGTAAAAACTCTTAAGCAAACTCCTCTCTACCCTCTGTCACCAGCCCTCCCTGGCCCAGCAGTGCTGCTGAGATAGCTCCAGAATCTCAAGAAATATACACAGAACCAGGTGCTGGGCCCAGAGAGCCCCTCTGTCTCATACGTACAGAACTGGTTAAAAATCTGTCTCTGCAGCTCGACCACCTGAGTTCAAAACAGTCAGTTACCCATCAGCAGTATGTTGTCGGACAAGTTACTCGACTTTCCTGTGTAATTTCCTCATCAATAGATGGAAATAACCGTAGTCCCTACCTTATACAATTACTGTAAGAATTTATGGAAATAAAGGTCATAAAACTCTTATACTTATGAGAGCCCTCAGTAAATATGTATTGTTGTTGATGTTTTGTGTGATTCTGTGACTGTTTGTTATCCTTATAAATTTTTATCTCCAGTTTTCCTCAGCAGTCATTTCAAAGATCAAGTGTGGTAAAACACTCTAAATATTTGCTAAACATGAAAGAGCTATAGCCCAGTTCTGGCCTTCCACTGGCAGTCTCTCACAATGTCCCTGTACCTCCCATGTGGCTTTGTTTACCCAGGGCTCCATGTCTTGTTCCCTGGGGAGAAAGGGACAGATGGGCCCTGTGTATTGTTGGGAAAACTTATCTTGTTAGCTTTTATTCTCCCTTTCCTACTTTCTTCATTGTCTTGTGAGTCCTGCCTACCTTCCCATTCCTCTTTATTCTAATCTTGTCCTCGAGTTCTTATCAGTAACCAGCATCATTCTTTTCTGTTGGAAGATGGCATTCTGTAAACCTAGGAAAGCAGTTTAAGTGGCTTTAAATCTTTCTGCACATAATTTTCAGAATCCAGTGAAGATGGTTTGATAGGATTTGTAAAAAAAATGGTAGCACATTAAGTAGCATGTTTATGTTTTATATCAGACAGTTCTTAGTTGTTTAAGGTCTTCTTTTAAACAGATAAACAAAAATTAATTTTATCTTAAGAAAGATTTAAAAAGACAAGTTGTGAAGCACACAGGTTGCCAGAATTGTACACCTGTAATCTTAGCACTTTGGGAGGCTGAGGCAGGCAGGTTGCAGGTTGGAGTCCAACCTAGCGAACTTAGTAACTTAGTGAAACCCTGTGTCAAAATAAAAAGGACCTGGAATGTAGCTCAAAGAAAGAGAGAGAGAGAGAGAGAGAGAGAGAGAGAGAGAGCCTGCCTGCATGCTTGGCACAAACTATTGTTCCTCTCAACAGATTTGCTGTGAGCTGGAAGAGTGTCAGAATCCTTGCCTAGAACTGGAACCTTTTGAATGTGGTTGTGAAGAGATCCTGGTGTACCAGCAAGAGGCTCCTTCTGTGACCTGGGATCAGGTGATTCTCCTTGTCAAGGAAGTCATCAATAGGAGGTGCCCAGAGATCGCCTCCAACAGCCGGACGTCCTCCACAGAAGCTGTGGCAGGCAGTGCGCCCCTCTCCCAAGGCTCTTCTGGGATCATGGAACTGTATGGTTCTGACATTGAGCCACAGCCCAGCTCTGTGAATTTCATAGAGAATCCCCCAGATCTCAGTGATGCTAACCAGGCTCCGGTGGATGTCAACATGGACCTTGTTAGTCCAGACAGTGGGCTAGCCACCATTCGGAGCAGCAGGTCCTCCAAGGAGAGCTCCGTGTTCCTCAGTGATGATAGTCCAGTGGGTGAAGGTGCTGGGCCTCACCACAGCCTCCTTCCAGGCTTTGACTCCTACAGTCCCATCCCCGAAGGGGCAGTCGCAGAAGAGCATGCACGGCCTGGGGAACACAGTGAACACTTTGACCTCTTTAGGTTTGACTCAGCCCCCAGGGTCTCTAGGCAGCCCGAGGCATCTTCCCATTCTGCAGACTACTCCCCAGCAGATGACTTCCCCAACAGTGATTCATCAGATGGACAGCTTCCCCCTGGGCTGAAAGGACTTGATGAGATAGGGACCAACATGTCCAATTATTCATCCAGTTCACTTTTGTCTGAGGCTGGCAAAGATAACCTGGCAGAACTGGATGAGGAGTTTGTTCAGAGACAAGAAAGTTTGGTCGAAAACACTGAAGGAAGCTTAAACCTGGAAGGTTTTG
Organism: Capromys pilorides; assembly: GCA_004027915.1. NCBI lineage: Eukaryota > Metazoa > Chordata > Mammalia > Rodentia > Capromyidae > Capromys > Capromys pilorides. The sequence continues at coordinate 2,786 of PVKN010034163.1, forward strand.
TGGGAGATGAATCTCCTTCACCAGAAAGGCTGAACAATGCCGGAAAGCAAATCCCACCCACGCCTATGAACAGCTTTGTGGAAAGCTCACCGTCCACTGAAGAGCCAGCCTCACTCTATCCAGAAGACACAAACCCTAAACCAATGGACACAGATCACCTTGAGCTACCTCAGACCCAGACCCGGTGTAGCAGCTGGTGGGGTGATCTGGAAACTGACTCTAAAAATATTGCAGATGAGTGGACTGCCGGTGAGCATGAATCTGTTTTCCAGAGCCCTGAATCATGGAAAGAACGTAAGCCTCAACCCACTGATAGGAGAGCTTCAGATTCTGTCTTTCAACCAAAGAGTCTTGACTTCCCACAGTCAGATCCTTGGCAGTCTGAATTTGGTCAGCCAGAGCTTGGTAGCAATGACATTCAAGACAGAAAGGAGGAAAGTTTGCAGTTTGAAAACCTCCCTGCTGAGAAGTCACATTTACCAAATGCTTCTCCTCAGGGGACAAACCACCTGATAGAAGACTTCACTTCTTTGTGGCAGTCCAGTCACTCTCCCACAATGATGCCTGAGCCCTGGGGAAACCCTACAGATGATGGGGAACCAATGGCTGTCATGTCATTCCCAGCCTGGAGTGCATTTCATGAAGAAGATAATGCTGAAGCTTTAAAAAATACCTGGAATCTTCACCCAACAAGTGGCGAGACATCTTCTCTGAGTAACCCAAAGGAGTGGGTGATGGCCACTTCTTTTCCTTCAGAAGACCTGCTGGACAGTTCAGCCAATGAGGCAGATCATGAGGCAGCTCCAAAAATCTGGGGCAAGAAAAACAATGACTTTCAGGTTAATATCCTTGTATCTGGAAATCCCGGTTCCAGTGTGGAGCATGTATGGAATAATTGCCTGCCACCACAGGAAGATCAAAATGGCTTTGTGAGTCCTAAAAGTAGGGGAAAGACATATGAAAAAGTAGATTCCTGGAAGCTTTTTGAGGAGAATGTTAAGAAAGGAGGGTCAGACAGCCTAGCTCCTTGGGAAGATTCCTTCTTAGCATATAAATGTTCTGATTATAGTACCTCTAACATAGGGGAAGATTCAGTGCCTTCCCCCTTAGATACCAACTACTCCACCTCTGACTCTTACACATCACCAACGTTTGCTGGAGAGGAGAAAGAAACAGAAAATAAGCCATGTGCTAAAGAGGAAGTTTGTGAGTCCAAAGATGCTGACTTAAGTGCAGAGGAGACTGAAGGTTCCCTGCAGTCACTACAGCAGCCTCCTAGAAGTCGAATCAGTTCAGGTCCTGGGAACCTAGACATGTGGACCTCCCATCACACAGATGAACGACCTGAAGTAGACACAGCTCAGGACTCAGAAAAAGATTTACTCCAGGTAGAGCACACTGCCACAGAGGATGGTGTGGAGGACAGCAGCCAGTCCAGCTATGATGACCCCAGCATGATGCAGCTGTACAATGAGACAAACCGGCAGCTCACACTTCTGCACAGCAGCACCAGCTCCTGGCAGGCCGCCCCTGACAGCCATGACCCGTGGAACAGAGTGATCCTCGAGGACACACAGTCCACTGCCACGATCTCAGACATGGACAATGACTTGGACTGGGATGACTGCAGTGGTGGGGTGGCGATCACCAGTGATGGCCAAGCAGAAGGATCCGTGGCTGAAAAGACTGAACTAGAAACCCGATTTTCAGTGAGACAGCTGGAACCATGGGGCACAGAGTATCAGGATGGAAGTCAAGTAGATTGGGAGCTCCCTGCCTCCACTGAGCACACCAAAGTTGCTGCTCCTAAAGAATATGACACATTGAATGAGAAAAATGGGCAATTAATTGCAAATAGTATTTGGGATTCTGTCATGAGAGATAAAGACGTGTCATCATTCAGGCTACCAGGCCCCTCATATATGGCAGATTCAGAGAAAAACAATTTGCCTCCTGAAAGTTCCAGCCATTCAGCAAATGCTCTGGATAGTCCTGTCACTGATGAGCTAAGAGCTTCTGGAATCAGTGAGTCAGCAGCATGCACACCTCATCCTGGTGCCCAGGACATGTGGATAGGACCCCTGCCAACTGACACAGCACCCTTGGTGACCAGGCCTGAAAACCCAGAACATGTGGCAGCTTCAGATCTGTGGATGGATCACAGCTACAGAAATAGTGAAAATGGACACGAAGCCCTGCAAGCTTCAAGCAGAAAGTTCTTTGATAAGGAGGAAGTGATGGGCTTTGGGAACGAGAGTGCCCCAGGGACTTCTGGAAAAGGGGCTGGTGACCAGGAACTCCCTTCTCCAATTGCATCTGAATGTCAAGAAAGCTACACTGAATCAGGTAAAACCAGATCTCTTCCAGCCATTTGCAGTCCTCAGACAGAGGAACCAAAGAAAGTTTTAGAGTATGAGGACTCTTATAACCTAGACTCCTGTGATATGCAAACAAGGATGTTCACAAATAACCTTCAGGCAAAGGGGACTGACAAAGAGCCCCTCATGGATCACAGAAATTCAGTGGAAACTGATGAGATTTCAGGTAAGATGAATTTAACAAAAAATATATCTTCATCTGAGATGGATCTCGAGAAAATGGAAGAATATAACATTCAGGATCCAGAAAAAATAAATGAAGGGCCACCTCATGAAACTTCCGAAAGCCTTGATGTTTGGGATGGCTCTGTAGACAATGATGTACAGGACAATTGCACAAGTTCTGAGATAACTAACATGCTGGAAGCCAAAGATACTGAAAACAGCTTCCTGGGAGCCAGCTCACCTGGGAGTCTTTCCTGTGAAGAGTATACACACTCGAGTGCATCGAGTCCTGATGCAAATGATTCTTCAGCTGCACTGTCCTCCTGGGGCCAGGGACCCACCGCTGAGCACCAGAAAGAGAATCAAGGTGAACAGAGTGAAGAGAATCAACAGCAATCTGAAACAATTCCTGCTGATGGCCAAGAAGAAGTAGTCTCTGAAATGAAGAAGCTAGAGAAACCCAGGACAGATGACTTTGAAAAGAACTTTGATCCAAAAGTTCCTAAATTTTTAGAGATTTGGAATGATTCCATTGATGGTGATTCTTTGTCCTCTTTATCGAGCCCTGAAACAGGAAAACCTTTTGACTATTCAGGGACATATCAGGATAGAAATCTAGTGGTTAGTCATGAGAACAATAAAAATGTTGTTCCTGACACTGTGCGGCCAGAGGATGCCAAGGTCATTTCAACAGATTCGGGCTCTGATGATAACGGTGTAGGTAATGAAGAGTCAGTAGGGAAAGAGACCCATTTGATCCCTTATCAAGTTACTCAGAATAAATCCAGATCGTGGGATACACTGAATGAACCTGAATTCCTGAACATGGCAGCACCCAATGCTGAGGAGTTTTCTGGTTATGCAGTTGGTGCAGAACCAGTAGAGAGTGAGAAGAACTCGCATACACTGTGTGACAGTCAAAGCAGCTCTGAGCACTGGAATTTCTCACCACTCACAGAGAGTGAAAATCAGTTTACAGCAGAGGAACGGGAGACACAACCTTCTCCAGAAGCAGGGAAGACAAGAGATGAAATCTGGCAGCTATCTCCCAACACTGAACCAAAGAGTGAAGCACATTCTAAACTGGAAGTGCTTGGCTTCTCAGCTGAGAGCAGCGAGTGGTGGGAAACCCCTCCACAGGAAGGGGGACCCACTGCGAGTTCATTTCAGGGGGCACTGTCTAACTCAAGTGATGTATTAGCAAGAAACTCTTCAGTATATGAAAGTGTGGGCCCCTGGGGAGTACTCACTAGAAGTAACTCTGAGACTAGGCAAACACATGGCACTAATCCTTTCAATGAGGAACTCCAGCCACCCTTTCTGGTTACTAATGAGGACAGCTCCCGTGGGCAACTTTGGAACATCCAACCAAGGCAGCCAGACCCAGATGCTGACCAGTTTAGCCAGCTTGTAATATTGGACCAAATTAAAGAAAAAGATTCCAGAGAGCAAACTTTTATGTCCTCTGCTGGTCATGAGCTTCCTTCTGAGACACCCACTCAAGAGCAACATCAGGATACCATGCTAGCTGTCTGGGTTCGGCCAGACTCAGAGATTACTCACTCAGATGAAAATGGGTACATTACCACTAATGTCTCAAGTGGGCACCAGGAAGCAAATTGGTGGGAACAAGAAAAATCATACCTTAGTGAAATGACGCATTCAAGCACTGCCACAGAAAATTTCCCCGGTGTCCATACTCCCAGCCAGTTAACAAAGAAGTCGGTCTCTGAATGGAATGGCTGCAATCCTAGAGAGGGCCCTCAAGGCACCTTTGCCCTGGATATTTTACATGTCAGCTTCCAAGATGGTGGGCAGCTGCCCTCTGCCTCACCTGACCTATGGGTGGATGTCAGGCAGCCCGATGGTCTGAAGCCTGATGGTGAGAACCCTGACCTTCTCACTCGCTGTGGCCACGACAGCATGTCTCAGGCTTCCAACAGCCCTGATGTCTGTCAGGACTCTGAAGCAACGCAGGAGACTGAGCAGCATGTCAGTGCCTGCATCAGACCTGAAGAGGAATCCAGTGAATTTTATCTCACCAAGCCCAAGATAAATGAAGACCCAAGTCAGGAACCTGGGCAGGCATCTGGCCCATCCAACTCAGAGCTTTCTGCAGAAAATGTAATTCCTCTGCCTCTGGGTGCCAATCAATTGAATATAAATGGCTCATCTCAGCCTGCCTCTGCTGTGGGTTCTCCTGAGCATTCTGAAATGACTGACAACAATTTTACAGGCTTAGAAGCATCAAAAGAAGAACCTGGAACAGACACAGCACCAGTTTTGGAACTCACTGACAGGACAATCCAAAGAGATGAAAATGTGGAAACTCATATTTTTGTAACTCACCAGGAGCCAACAATGGAAGGCAATGACACCTGGGTACCAGAGGACCTTTCTCCTGAAAGTCACCCAGGCTCAAGGGCTTTGGCTAACTGGGAGTCACCCTTTGCTCCTAAGATGCCTGCCTCTGGCCCTGATGCTTCACTCACCTCAAGTGCATGTTTGGATGTAAGTGAAGCTGCTTTTGACCACAGTTTCAGTGATGGCTCAGGTCTTAACACCTCCACGGGCACAATAGATGATGTGAGTAAACTGACACTGTCGGAAGGCCGCCCTGACACGCCACTTGATGGAGAAGGTGGCAAACAAGATATCTGTTCCTCTGAAGCCTCATGGGGTGAATTTGAGTATGATGCAATGGGCCAGAACATGGATGAAGAGGCCATGAAGGAGCCTGAGCATTTCCTCTACAGTGCTGATCCTCCCCTCGAGGAAAATGGTTGGAAGCAATCCACAGCACCCTACACTCCTCCCTTTGACTTGTCCTACCTCACAGAAGCCCGCCACAGTGCCGAGACAACAGAGGAAGCTGGGTCTCCAGAGGACTTATCTCTGGGAAGTGAAGCAGCAGAGATGTTGCTTTCAGCTCTTCCTGATCCAAGTGAGAGAAGCCCCGTGGAGCCCACAAGCAGACATCCTGGACACCAGTCAGTTGTGCTGCACATTCATGAAGACCCCGAATCAGTGTCTCTGGCTGTAGGAGAAGCAAGCTCCAACTTTGGGTCATCTCCATCTAACATTGACTGGGAAGTGGAATCCGATGATTCTGATTCACCAGCAGGTGGAGACATGGGACCATCAAATGGTAAGAAACATGCCCTCCCCTCCCCCTAAAAAACAGCTGCTTCAGTTAAAATGATGTGATTATAAAATGTACTCTTCCTACCAATGTAGGTAAAGAGAAACCAAACTGGCAATGCACAACAATCAAGTTTTTTATAATAGCAATAGCAGCTAGTGCTTATGATAATACCTCTGAGCATACAAGAGAAAGTTAAACAGTTCTACAAAACAGGTGTTCTTTAAATTATATCCTTTTAGATAATTGTTTGCAAAGATGACAGATCACACAATGTGCTAATTAAGTCTCACCTGACTCTCACTTTCTATGTCTAGGTGCCACCAAGGGAATTTTAATGTTAGAAGAAGAAAAAATAATCCCTGCCAAAGAGCTCAAGGAGATAAAATCAGAATATAAAGAAGAAAGGTGGGCAGGGAAAAATGAGGATCACCATACAATGCACATGGATTACATCCTTGTAGGTCATGAGCAAAATTCACCTCTGAAGCCAGAGGCCTGTGAAGCAGGAGGAAACATGTCCCAGTTAGAAGCATCATCCACAGGTTCTGAAGAAACAGAACTGTCAGGAGCTCAGGGATTGAGCTTCCCAGAGACAGGTCAGCCTGTCTCTTTAGGTGAAGGTAAAGATCATTCTGTGGAGAGATTGTCACCCAAAGACGACAAGAGGTTGTCTCTTGAAAGTCCAGACCAAGACCAGAGTTGGATGGTCTTGGGCTGTGGCGAGGTTAGCCATCCCTCACCAGAAGCCAGGGATGCAGGGACTGGATGGGCTGACAAGACTGCAGAGCCATTCTCCAATTCATGCATGATGGAAGGCTCCCAGATGGAAGAAGTCAAACCTCTAGAACCTTTAGTACTGGAAGAATTCTCTGGTCTAAACAGCCAATCACAGAAGATCAAGGGCCAAGGTAGAACTGGCCAGGGCTCAGTGCTGTTGCAAGGTGTCACCCATGACAATGAATGGGAAATGCTTTCACCACAACTGCCTCAGACAAACAGAATCCCTGAAAGGGAGATGGAGGAGGAGACAGAGTTCCTTGAGCCTGGAATCAGGAAACCAAGACTAAATGGGTAAGCAAAGCTCTAGCTGTATTATGTTTCCTAAAAACCATTTTACTCAGAAATCAGGAAAATAGTGATGTATTATAGAATATGAAAAATGTACGGGTGGTAGGAGTTTTGCCTATGTATTTGTGGCCTAGCATATCCTTAGTAAAAGCAGCTGGTAGAGAGCTATAATGAAAATGATGACTTGTGTACATTTTCAGCCATGAAAAGCCCTGTGTGCAGAGTTGGTACCTTCCCTCCTGTTTCCTCATCCCTCCTGCTTCAATACCTGTGTAAACTGAACCAGGCAGTTGGAAATAGGGTAGAATAGCACTAATATTTATTCAGCACCTACTATGTTCAAAAGTGTTTGCATGCAACATTGTCTTAATACTTAAGTCCTTCATTCTAGTAGAGGAGAGAAAGGGGGTTAGGGGGTAGAGAGAAGGGACTTGGGGCTCAAGATATTTTCATAACTTCCCTAAATCTAAGTAACTAAATTTAGGCTTCAAAGGTTCCTGCCTCCTCCTGTCTCACAGAAAAGCCACTTTCTGGTTTTATATAAATACCCAGCTTTCTGCTAAAGATAAGAGGACCTCACCACAAGCTCAAAATCCTAATGTGAAGTATTTATGCTGTCATTAGCTGAGAAGTTAGCAATCGTCAGATCCATGCCTCCATTACTGATTGACTGATTGATGGATTGATTGATTCGTTCATTCATTCATGTATGTTCTAAGACTACTCTTACTATGTTTCTGGGTAGCTGGCAGGCATATGATGGGCAACAGGACATCACTGCTGCCTTCGAGATTTTAGGCCCTGCTGAAAATGAAAAGTTTTTATTTCTCTTCATGGTATTTGTAGAGTCCACTTCCTCCCAGGGGCAAGAAGAGAAAATGGTAAAATGTAAATTAAGCAATAGGGAACATGATGGTTTCTCTTAAAAATGCAGTGGCGCACAGGCGTCTTTTTCCTACTCCATTCAGGAGTGTAACAGATTGCACACACTGTGTGCTCCATGTGCACCAAGGGATGGGATTTCAGTCTGGCTCTACACCTCTGCCAGTTATATATTTTAGAATTAACTCCAGGCTTATATTTCATTATGTGTGAAATTAGTACATTGGGATGGATGCTCTCAAGCCTTCTTTCAAATTCCATGACCTTAATTTGTATGGAAGCTATATGCATCCAAGATAACTCTGACATTCACAAATTATGTCCTTTGAGAGTAAGGAACAAAGAAAACAGAAGGGATGGCAGAGTATATGGAGGGTTCCTGCAGAGCCACCGGAGATAAGACCTGTACCATTTTTAAGAACAGTTTCGGAAGTGCAGACATTTTCAGCCGGCCACATCTTTCTTTTTCCTGTCAAGCTATTTCCTTCCAGAGACCCCACATACATTATCAGAAGAAGAGCAACAGATGGGTTCCAGCAGCCCTTCTGGCACAGTCGTAGACTAAGCTGAGAACTCAGCAGCCATGAGCTGGCTGAGCTATTGTTTGGCTTTTTGTCTGCATTTCGCACATGGTCCTGAAAATGAACAGATAACAACCTCTCTAAGTTGTGTCCAAGCACCTTTTCTTTTCCTACCAACATTGCTGTTACCTTTTTGCATAATTTATTCTGAATGTATCTGAAGGTTTCCTCATATGCTAATTTTGGGGAAGGATATAGGATTATCCAATACAGTAGTGTTCTAAGTGTGGCATCAATACCTCCTGAACACTTGTTAGAAATTCAAATCACACACACACACACACACACACACACACACACACACACCACCCTCCTCTATCAGAAAGTCTAGGGTGTGGCCAGCTCTGCTAGAGCAGTCCCTTCCAGTTACTTACATATAAGCTTCATCTTGGGAAATACTGCTCTAAATCATACTCCTGGTATGAAAAAGTTTACTGTTTGGATACCTGTTAATAGTAGTCATGATAGTGTATGACCAATATCAGTTAAAATATAAGTAGCCACCAATCATGGGCATTTGCTGGTAGACCAGTTACTAGATGCTCTACTTTACCTCACTTGACACAAGCAATGGCACGAAGTGAAATTATACAAGGGAAAGAATGTTTAGAGATGCCTACTTAGGGTAACAGCAGTGTTGGAAAGAAAAGAAAAGGTACACAAGAGACAGAGTTCCTTGCTTGGGCCCAGGAAAATGTACTTTCTTTCAAAGTCAAAAGAAACAAATTACTCCTGCATTATACTTGTCTTTAACTAAAAAAGTTGAAAAAGCAAATTGTAAAAAAATTTAAGGAAATAAAAGGAACCCCAACTGTAAGAAAGTCCACAAAAAGCCCTTGTGCAGCTAAAAGTACAAGAGTTGATGTTAAAGAAGATCAT
>PVKN010034164.1:0-11909 GCA_004027915.1 Capromys pilorides
TCTTTCTCCTTCCTTCATTCCTTGGATCAAATATTTTTGTTGCTTTCATTTTGAGACAGGGTCTCCCTGTGCAGTTCAGGCTGGCCTTGAGCTCACTGGGTAGCCCAGGCTAGCCTCAAACTCGAAGGGATCCTCCTGCCTCAGCCTCCTGAGTGCTGGGATTATAGGTGTGCGCCACCACACCCTGGGTCCTTGGATTAAATTTTTATGTTAAAATATAGTCACCGGCTGGCCAAATAGCTCAGTGGATTAAAGCGCTTGCTTAGGCAGACACAGGAGCCAGGGTTCAGATCCCCATGCTGGCCCCGCCCCCCAGGGTGTGCTAAGGTGGTGATTGAGACTGGGTAAGGAGGCACGTGCCTGTAATCCCAGCCAGCTCTTTGGGAGAGTGATCCACAAGTCCAGTCCACATAGTGGAACCCTGTAGACCCTCACTAAAAAATATAGTATATATATTGTCACCAAGCTGTGAATGTGGTAGCACGTGCCTATAATCCCAGCACTCTGGGAGACTGAGGCAGGAAGACTGCAAGTGAAAACCCAAGTTAGCAGTGTTATAAGACCCTATCTCCAAAAGGCTCGGGGATGTACCTCAGTGCTAGGCCTCTGGCTCCATCTCCAGCACTAATGTTTAGTGAACAATGGACTGACTGCATGGGCAAGAGGGATCTCACGAGATTATAACGGAGCTGAAAAATCCCTGCCGCCCTGGGATGTCCTAGCCTGAAGTCCTCACCACCTGCATCTGTTGCGTTGCTTGCGCTGCTTGCCTTGAAACGCACAGCACGCGCAGTCTTGCATGGCACCTCCTGCTAGAGGACAACGCAGAGCAGCTGTGTTCCCGAGAGCAGCTTTTGCTACATTAGAGCCTTCTGCTTGTAGAGCAGCGTGCTGTGAAGCAGGGCCCTGCTCCCTGGGAGCCGCTCACGTATCCTTGGTTTACAGCGCTTCTTGGTCCCAAGAGGCCATGGGGAGTGGCTGGCCTGAGCCTCCAGGTTTGTGTCGTGCGCTGTGACATCTGTACAACGAGAGAATCACCCGGGTGCTTAGAAGCACCTCGTCTCCAGCAAGGCCGGCTGGGAAGCTTTGGTTGTGGCTTCGAGTGGCTTGGAGGTGGCCGGGCAGGAGTGGACGTGGCCTGAGCCCAGGTGGAAATTGATGGCACCTCTGAGCAGGTGCCTTGGACAGAGTGAAGCCCGGGTGTCTGGGAGCCCAGGGCCTCCAGCCACCCTTTTCCCTCCGTGGCTTTCCAAAGTGGCCTGGGCCAGCCCGCTGAGTTTGGCGGGAGGAAAACTGTGTGTGGCCTTAGGCTGTGGCTGTGGAGTACTCTGGAGAAACAGAAGGAGTCACCCCAGGTGGTTAGGGACACAGTCAGATTTAGACCCTTCCTCGTGCCTCCTCATGGAGAACCGAGAGATGCCTGCGTGCTGCAGCCCCGGCACCCCGTGGAAGCTCGGGAAATGTGTAATAAGAACTGGGTGGGCTGGGACAGAGCAGATCGCAGGATCTCTGGCTGTGTGGGTAAATTTGTCACAATGGCGGGAATGATTGAAGGCCTGGAGGAGATAGTCCTGCCTACGGGGTCTCCCTAGAGAAAGGCCCCAGTCACCTGAGTTCATCTCCCTTTCACGCAAGGGTGCTCACATCAAGTCAGGATGAACAAAAACAGCAGCCACAGAGTGTGCCCCGGCCTCTGAGTTAGTTATTTCTTAGTTCTGGCTGCAGCTGACTCCACTGGACTTTGAACTAGTCTGTGCTCTCTTGGCCACACTGGGAACCCGGGGACAGCTGGCTGCACCCGGGCCTGGAGGCTTTGCAGCATGGAGAAAGCTTGGGAGCACGTGATCCTGAGATCACAGACGACCTCTGCCTGGCGAGGACAGGAGGGCCTGCAGGTTTCTGTGTCTGGCACTGCCTGCCAGAGTGGGTGCCGCCTGCATTTTGAGTTGAGGGTAGGCTCTCGTGCCAGCTCTGTGCCCACAGTGGAGGACCCCCCCAGCTGCCCCTGGGGATTTGATCCTGGGGACATGGGGAAGGAATTTGCCCTCACAGACTCGGCAGGGCCCAAGGAGGAGGACAGGCAAGTGCCGTCCATGGTCATCATAGCTGGCGGGGCTCACAGCCTTGTCCCCATTCCTCAGGAGGGACTCCGGCTCCAGACTTGGTGAAGGTGTGCTGAGGTCACCGGGTAGGTGTGGCGTCAGCTCTCCACTTGTCCCATGTGCTGGGACCTGCGACCCAGAGACAGTTGGGGTAGCTCAGTCGCTCTGGGTCCTGTCTCTGATATGGAGTGACACTGTGGCATCTGACTTGCTCCTGTGCAGCTGCGGGACCCAGCTCAGATCCCAGCCCTACCCTTCCGATGGTCCCAGGACGCAGAGTCCTGAAGGGCTGTTGAGGCTTGCAGGGTGTCCCTCCCTTCTTCCCTGGAACGGGAAGTGGGATGGGGGGGTGGGATGCTGGCACATGTTTGCTTTTTTTTTGAAATACTGGGGGCCAGGCAGATAGCTCAATAGAATAAGCACTTGCCTGGCAAACGCAAGAACCTGAGTTCAATGCCCAGTCCCAGACACACACAAAAAAAGACACCAGATCCTCACTAGGTTGCTAAATTACCCCCCAGACTGGGCTTGAATTGGAGTCCTCCTGCCTCAGCCTCCTGGCCGCCACTGCACCAGGTTAATGTAGCCCTGAGAATGGTCCCCACCGTCCCTCAGAGGGTCGTGGATGAGCAGCCACAGCTAGAGAGATGCAGGGCCGACTGAGCGTAGGTTTGTCTTCGTCCTACTTTTCTTCCTTTGACAAAAGTCTGGGCTACAAAGTGAGTTCAAGGCCAGCCTGAACTGCAATGCAAACCCTGTCTTTCAAAAAAACCAAATCCTCCTTTAGTAAACTTTCTTCCTAAAGGTGCCTTACCTGAGCTTCCTGTTGGGTCCCCATGGCCTTACACTTGCTGCTGTCCCCTTGTCCCTGGGGAGGCCCTTGGATGTCCTGGTGGCCAGGAGAGAGGCTTTGTCCAGGCTTGTGTGCCCCCTGGTTCTGGGCAGGCTTTGTGCTCCTTGGCCCCTAGGGGATGCCCGGGGCTGGGGCGTAGAGCCCTTCTACCCAGTGCCCCTGCAGTGTGCCTGGGGGCTGAGGTCTTTGGTACCTGGTAAGGTTGCATTCGGGCCAGGAATTCTTCACATTCCATCCCCAGGAGCTGTCCGCAGGCTGGCTGGGTCCGTGAGTCCTGAGTCCTGAGGGACTCGCACCATCCTCTTGTCTGCTTTTACGGCTTTAGTGATTCCTATCTCGGAAAAAGTTCTCAGGACACCTCAGCGCCGGCCAGGAAGGGTTTATGAGGCAGAGATTTTGGGGCACACTCTAGTGGAATGCAGGTCCTCAGAGAAAAGAGGAGCATTTCAGTTTGGAGCTGGGACTAGTTATGTGTTTTTGGCAGTGGAAATTGGTGGAATTTGATAACTTAGGTCTGGTGGATGGGTGGAGGGATGGCTCCCTGACAAGAAGATAATTCTCTTTCTCTCTCTGTCTCTCTCTGTCTCTCTCTGTCTCTCTCTCTCTCTCTCTCTCTCTCTCTCTCTCTCTCTCTCTCTTTCATTTTGTGCATTTTGTAGAGGGTCTCACTACACAGCACAGACTCGTAGTGATCCTCCTGTTTTCAGCCTCCCCAGTACTGGAATTATAGACATGCACCACCATACCCAGACTCAGTTGCTGGCTCAGCGTGCCCTGGGGATTAAGCAGATGCTTAATCCACTGAGCTGTCTCCAGGGCCCAAGAAGATAATCTTGTCTTGGGTGGTGGCCTCATTTACAGATGTTAAGGTGGTCTATGGTGGATATCTGTAGTCTTTTTGTGATTGGTTTTTTGAGATAGAGTTTTGCTATTAGTTCAGGCTGGCTTTACAGTCACTGTGTGCTGGGTATGGGCCTGCACACAAGCAGGCGGTGGCGTATGCCTATAATCTCAGCATGGAGAGGCTGCGTAGGGGGATCACTGTGAGTGAGGCCATTCCCGGCTACATAATAAGTTCAAGGCCAGTCTGCACTACTTGAGACCTTGTTCCAAAACCAAAAGAAAAGAAAAGAAAAGAAAGAACTGAGCTCCTGTCCTGGCCTCTTATCCTGAAGCTGTCCTTTTTTTCTTCAAATAAAGCTACAGTTCCATTTAATTCTTCCATCCTCTGGGTTCCCCAGACCAGCCCTCCCTGGCTTCGGGGCTCAGGCAGTCTTCCAAGTTCACGAGGCACATCTCGGACACCCTTGTACCTCTGGTCTGTGCCCAGCTCTTGTGCCAGGGAAACTTCACCGATTCCCATTCTGAGTCTCAGCTCCGGACCGTGCCAGCTTTTCAGCTTGGAGGAGGAAGGTACTTAGGATAAAGGTGGCAGTGTGGCCAGTAAAGCCAGAGGAGCCCCCTGCGTGCAGAGCCCTTAACCTCCACAGCTCTGTGGCGCGGGTGAGATGACCCTCGTGTGACAGTTTAGAAACAGGCCCAGAGAAGGTGGGTCACACGCTTGACGGTACACAGTGGCAGGACTAGGACTTAGGGGTCTTAGACTCCAGGCCAGGCCCCCTCCTCCCAGGCCCTATTCTTGCATTTGGGTTTCAGGCTGTGGGTCTTTCCAGGAGACCCAGCACAGTGGGCGCAGGGGGCCTGTGGTGGCCGCTGCTGACCTATCCATCCCTACTCTGTCCTTGTGCCCAGGCTTCGGTGGAAGCACCTGCAGGTAGCCAATGAGCCCATCTTAGCCTTCACGAAGGGCACCCCGGAGCGAGAAGCACTTCAGAAGGTAATAGCGTGGGGACACCCAGAAACGGGGCCTGGTGGGTGGTGGCCCTGGCCCTCTTGCTCTTGGCTGAGCCCTGGGAGGCTGTGTGGGGCTGGGCGGGCTGTCATTGGGGGCCTTGAACCTGCAGCAGCAGAGGACAAAGGGGTGACATCTTAGCGCAGGTCAGAGGTCATGTGCACGGATGCTTTATACTGAAGTAATTTTCCAATTAATCACCAGGAATTAAACAAATCTTGGGATTTCATGCAGGTTTCAGGTGTAGTGTTTTCTCTTCTGATGCAGACCAGTCGCGCTGCCCCCTGAGGGAGGACTGACTCTCCTGAAGGGAGACCAAGGCTGGAGAAAAGTCCTTGACGAGGCGGGGTACACATGTCCCCTGAGACTGCAGGCCCAGCCCGGCCTCCTCACTGGTGCCCTGCTGCTCCTTGTGCAGACTCCGCATCAGGGTTTTAGGCCAGAGGAAGAGTGGTGGAAGTGCTCATGCATGCTCTGGTCCTTTTCCCAAGGCCTTGAAGGACCTGCGGGGCCGGACGGAAGCCATCCCATGTGTGGTGGGCGACGAGGAGGTGTGGACATCCGACGTGCGATACCAGGTGTCGGTAAGTCCCCCAGGACGCCGTGTCTCCTGGCATCTGGGTCCGGCCCTCTAGTGGCTGAGAAGACAGCCTGTTCTTGCCTCCCAGCGTGTGAGAGCCCTGGACATGCAGCACAACCTGCAGAGGCCAGAGGCAGGGTGCCCAGCCCCGCCCGAGTCCTGTCCACAGGCGGGCAGCAGTGAGGGTGGGTGGAGGTGCACGCCGCATCTGCCGTCCACCTGGAAACTGCTGCAGGCAGCCAGGCAGCTGGGGACTGTAATCTGCAAGCGGGGTTCTCAACCATGCTGTCCAGGGGGAGCCTGGGGCTGGCGTGTGCTGGACCTCAGAGAATCTCCACCCGTGATCCACTGGTCCTGCTCTCCAGGCTGTGCTGAGTGGGCCTCAGTGCCTGCTTTCCAGACAGGACCATGGACAGGGGATGTGAGGTTTTGCAAGGTTCAAGGCCAGGCAGCTTCTGAACTGGGATTTGAACCTGTGTCTGGCCACAGACTCCACACACACCCTGAAAGATGGTGGTCTGTGGTCCCTGCCACCCTTCTGGGCTGACCAGACACCATGTGGGGGTGGCGTCTCAGTGTGCAGCAGGTCCCTAGAGACCTTCGGGAGGGAGAAGCCACTGCAGAAGGCTTTGGGGAAGTGGGGGGAGGGAGCGTGTCCAGGACCTCCCTGGATGGAAGTGTTGAGCTTGGCCGGTCCCTACTTTGCCTGGCACCCCACTCCTGGCAGTGAGACCACTCCACTCTCTTTGCAGCCTTTTAACCATGGGTACAAGGTTGCCAAGTTCTGTTACGCAGACAAGGTGAGTCCTGCTGCCTTCCGTGATTTCCGCTTCTCTCTCTGGCCTTCAGGGGTGGATGTAGGGCCAGGCTGGGCCAGGGCTAGGCTGTGCACCGTGCCCCCTCCGTGAGGCAGATGTTGGTGTAGGGAGTGGGTGGGCTCTGGAAAGCTGGGCAGCAGGAGGCTGGGGTGATAGCCAGGCAGGGGGTGGGATGGCCTGCGACAGGGTCTGGGGGCCGTGCCGTGAGGCCGTGAGGGCAGCTGGAGCCTGGTGTGCCTGCGGCGGCAATGGGTGTGCAGCTCAGCCCTAGGCTGTGACCTCATGGCCGGAGCCTCTGGGCAGTAGGCTCAGGGCCCATGGGCCTCAGGAATAAGTGGGGGTCTTGATGAGACTGTGAGAGACTGGAACAGCACCTGCTGGCCAGCCTGGTGGTCGCTTAGGCTCAGACTGCCCCCCTCCCCCCCCCCAGTGTGGTGTGAGCCAGGAGCCACCCGGCTAGCCTCAGGACAGGCTGCGCGCAGCTATGGGGCCGAGGGACTGAGGCTGAGGCTGGGACCGGGGGTCTTCCTGCGCAGAGCAGCTTCCCGATCTCCTCTCCGCGCCTACTCCCCTGGGCCATTCTGTTGCGGGAGGCAGGCTGACCACTTCCTTTCCCATCAGGCTCTGCTCAACAAGGCCATCGAGGCTGCCTTGGCTGCCAGGAAAGAATGGGACCTGAAACCAGTTGCAGACCGGGCCCAGATCTTCCTGAAGGCGGCAGACATACTGAGCGGGCCACGCAGGGCCGAGATCCTTGCCAAGACCATGGTGGGGCAGGTGAGGTGGACCTCACTCACCCTCTGTGGGCAGATGTGGGCTGGGCAGCCTCTGGCCAACCGTCCTGCTGGAGACCCAGGGATGTGTGCAGGGACAAAGCCTGGAGCCGGGACGGAGGAGCAGAAGGGGCAGAGACTGTGCTGAGTCCTAGCCCTGTCCCCTCCCCTCCTCTTTACCTCCTCTGTCCCTGCCTCGGGCCACCTGTTCTAGACAACAGTGACCCCAGGGAGTGATTAGTGGCTCCAGAGGCCCTCTGCGTCCTCAGGGCAGCTTGTCCCCAGCTCGCAGGCCCCTCAGGCCCAGCCATCACTGAGAGGGGAGCCCCACACCCTCAGCCTGCCCAACCTCTGCCGGCTGCCCTGCACACAGTGTCACTTAGGAGACCCCCTGGACACTGCAGCGTCCTCTGTGCCACTGCCAGGTGGCCTCTCCTTGTCTGTTCCATCCTTCCGTCTCCTCTTGACTCTTCTAGAACCTTCCTGGGCTACAGAGTTCGTTCCGTCCTGTCCCCCTAGCTTGCTGTTCTGGGTCACAGCTCTGTCGCACCAGGATGTGCTGCATTGTCATGTTTTTGTCTGTTTGGCTTTTTTGAGGCCTAAATGTTCTGCTAGCGTGGGTGGGTCTGACCCTTGCGATGTCTTCAGGGAGTCTCAGAAGCCCGTGAGAAATCTTCTTGAGTGAATGTGTATCTAGCGAGAAAGCAGCCAGCAGGGAAAGTGGTAGTTTCACCATGTCCAGCAGCTGAACCTTGGGGTGCCTTCCACGTGGGTCTTGAAGGGCGGGCCACCTCTCCTGTTTCTGCCCACCTGCTCCCCTGTTCCCTTGGCGGCAGCGCCCTCTGCTGCACAGAAGTGGCACAACAGCGCCTCACCTTCCTGGGAGTATCGAGCTTTATAGAGTTCCGTCTGGGCAACTTAACGAAACCCGATCTCAGAATGTGAAAAATAATAAAAAGAGTTGGAGTAGTAGCTCAGTGGTGGTATCCTAAGATTCAGGGCTTGGAGGAAACACTGTGCACATCCCAGCTCAGCCTCCCCGTCCTGCCTCGGCTGCAGGGTGTACACCAGCCACGGGTCTCGAGTGCCAAGGAAGGCCCAGATGCCGTCTGAAAAAGCCCCAGATGGCTTGGTCTTGCAAAGCTGTTTTCCTGTGGCTTTCACTGGCCACCGGGAGGACAGGAAGAAGGGACAGTTAAGGGGATCGCAACCACCAGGCTTGGGTTCTTCAGCCTCAGTGACTAGTGTGGCTGTGTTGCCATCCTAGGGCAGCTGCCCTCTGCATCCTGCACGTGATGCCCCTGCCCCGGTCCCCCAGCCAGTCGCCTGCTCAGGCTGGGTTGGCCCCGTTTGCCCTTTGGCGCTGGGCTCTGTGCTTGCTGTGGGGAAAAGGCTGCCACTGTACCAGGAGGCTCTTGTGCTGCCGCTGAGCCCAGCCCCACGTTGCAGGGAAAGACGGTGATTCAGGCCGAGGTCGACGCCGCGGCGGAGCTCATCGACTTCTTCCGGTTCAACGCTCAGTTTGCTGTGGACTTGGATGCCGAGCAGCCCATCAGCACACCGCCCAGCACCAACCGCGTGGTGTACCGGGGCCTGGAGGTACCTCGGGCACACGGAGGGGGCCGAGGGGACTGCCGGAAGCCCCCAGCTCTGCCTCACTGCCTCCACCTTCCCCAGGGCTTCGTGGCAGCCATTTCGCCTTTTAACTTTACTGCGATTGGTGGCAACCTGTCCGGGGCGCCAGCCTTGATGGTAAGGACAGCGAGACAGCACCCTGCAGCGTGTCATCCACCCAGTCCCAGCAAACAGAGCTTGGCAGGACCGCTCCTTCGCTTTGGGGTTTGGTGCCTGGTTTGGCTCTCAGCCCTGTCCCTTGCTGGGTGACCTCAGAGAGACTTCTTGGGGTCATGGTGTCCTCATCTGCGAAGTGGGAACAGTGAGGGGTCTGTGTGACAGGGTTGGGAGAGTCCAGCAAGGACAGGCCCAGCCAGGGCAGTCACGCTGGAGGGCCTGCTGCCGCCAGGGGCTCCTGTAGTTCTCTCAACCCTTGCAAGGCTGCTGTTACGTCTTTGTCCCATGGCAAAACAGACACAGTGGTGACTTGTCAAAGCACGTGGCTGGTACATGATGGAACAGATTTGGGCTTAGTGTGTCTTGGGACTGGTGACCCTACAGCTAGTGGGCCCCATTGCTATTGTCCAAGTAGGGTGGAGGTGGCCGTCCCCGTTCGAGGTCCCTGCAGACAGCCTGGGCCGGGTGAGCCTGACTGCGTGCTGGGGAAGTCTGACCTCCAGGCAGGCAGCTGGGTGCTGCAGCTCGCTCACGTGTGTGCGTGTGTGCAGGATGTCCTTGGCATTCGCACCTCATGGGGCACATGCAGGTGCACCTGTACCTGTGGCACAGGTGTCTCACCCTAGACACAGAGAGCCTGTAAGCAGCCACACCCAGGTGGCGCCTGGAGCCACGTAGAACAGATCTGCCAGGGGGGTCAGGGCAGGATGAGTAGCTACAGGCTCTGGAGGAGGTTGCTCTGGCCGAGCAGGGAACCGGCGCTTCCGGAGCTCAGAGTAGACCCGTGGAGAGCAGGGCTGGGTGAGGGACAGCGTGGCCAGGTGAGGGGTGACCATGCTGTTGGGGGACTTGTGTGAATCACGGTCACACTCCCAGGGCAACGTGGTTCTGTGGAAGCCCAGTGACACTGCCATGCTGGCCAGCTACACCGTGTACCGCATCCTCCGGGAGGCCGGCCTGCCCCCCAACATCATCCAGTTTGTACCAGCGGATGGGCCTGTCTTTGGGGACACCGTCACCAGCTCGGAGCACCTCTGTGGCATCAACTTCACAGGCAGCGTGCCGTAAGTCCTGGGAGTAGGGCCCAGTAGCCGTGGAGGAGAAGGCTGCCAGGCAGCTGCTCCACTTGCTACCATCTGCCCAGGGGCCGGGCTATACCCAGATGCCACACTCTGGCCATGCCCACCTCTCACTATGTGGCCAGGGGCAAGCCTCTCTGAACCTCTTTTTTCTACCCGTCCAACGGGAGTGGCGGTCTTTACTTGTCTGGTGTTTGCCGGCTGGAAGTTCAGCCTCAGATTTTGGGGGCACCTTGATTTCACGGTCACCAGGGGATCCAGTATTGGAGGAGGGGTCTGGTGGGCTTCTTGGAGGAGGGAGTGTCTCAGTGTCCAAGTTGACCGGGCAGGGGGAGGGGGAAGTATTCTAGGAGAGAGAAGAACCAGAGAGCAAGGGCCTGTTGGCCTCCACAGCATCCCTGGCATCTTGGTCCCTGCCCAGTTGGCTGGAGCGTAGAGTTCTGGGGCCACAGGGTGAGAGTATGATGGAGGGGAGCAGGCAGCTGGGGCAAAGGCAGGCATGGTCTCCGCTGACCCTGAGGCCAAGGTCCTTGCTCTCTGTCCCACCTCTGGGGGGCTTAGTCCGGCAACCCTGAACTTCCTTCTGAGGTTGACTTCTGGGAACTGCAGGATGCTGTAGGTAGCAGGAGAGGCACGAACAGAGCTGGGTCTCCCACCAGGGTTGCCGATGATGGTCGTTAGGTGGGACCTGGCGAGTGTCTCTGTCTAGTTCTTTGGGTCTCAATAGTGACAGCCCAACCTTGTGTCACTGTAGCCATTTCATATAAAAAATCCCATATAAAAATTGGCTTCTCTGAGGACCCAGATGCTCTGGTGCCCCTGGCCTGCGTTTCCGCTCGGCGCCGTGGGCTGACGCGGCTGGTGCTGTCCGATCCCTTGGTCTCCCCCTGACTTTGGATCCCTACAGCCTCCTCTGCTAATGGCTCTCCCTGCCTGGGGCCTGCAGGCTCCACCTGGCACCTTTGTCCTAGATGGTCACTCTGGGGGAGAGGGGTGCTCTCTGGGGAGAGGGGCCCTGCGGCAGGAAGCAGGGGGCTGTGGGCACCCAGCGCGTCACTGGTCCCAACGCAGGGCTGGGGCAGCAGGGCTGCAGCGGGCGGCGCTGGTGAGAGCGCGGCAGGGAGCTGCGTGGTCAGTGCTGCTCCACAGGCCGGTGTGGAGGGACAGTGACAACAGGGTGCCCGGGCTGGGGGTGGAAGGGGCAGTGCTCCCCTGGGGAGCCAGCTTGTAGGAAGGTGGGTCGTGCGGCTGCAGGGGTCGGGGTGTGGCTCGCCAGTCCTGGCTCTGCTGGGACAGCTGCAGTGGCTGCCTCAGGCCCCCGCCTCTCGCCTCCTGCCTCTTGCCTCTGGGGTCACTGGGGGCTGCAGCGACATGAGAATTGCTGAGGGGGGCTGTTTTCCAGCCTGGGCCCCGAGCCCCTGCCTATCTGCAGGCCTGGTCCTCGCTTCCACGCTCTGCTGAGCGGTGGCTTAAAGGTAGGAAAGTCATAAATTAGCGTTAGCTGCTCTGTCCCCATCTCCTGGGTGATTAGCATTTTTATTGTTTTGTGGTGCTGAGGTCGGTCACAGCGGGAGCCTGATGAGGAGGTGGCAGCTTGGGCCCTGGCTGGAGCTCTCTTACGAGGGAGCTGTTCTTCCAGTCTGGCCTCTTGGGCCTGGGGTGCTGGGGTGGTGAGCCAGAGTCGTCCCTCTGCCTGGTGCCCTGAGTGTGCCCTGCACAGGCCTCGAGGTTCTGAACCCTTGCTGGAGCCAGTCACAGCACAGCCCTACCTTGCGGGGCTCACTCTCGAGTTCCTAGGTATAGTGCAGAATTGGAGGCTCAGAGAGGTTAAGTAATGCACCTGAGGTCACACAGCCTTGTAGCTGAGTCAGGACCGAAACCAGCACCTTCAGGTCTTGAGGGCTTGACCCTCTTGACACCATCTTGCCACCCAGTCTCCCCTTCCCAGCTGCCCCCACCTACTCCTGTGACCCCCGCTCACCCCCTGCTGGGCTGCAGGCCCCGCCCCCTCCACCAGCTTCCCAGCCCTTTGCTCTGTGGGGCCTGCTCCCCCCCATCCCT
>PVKN010034165.1:0-11885 GCA_004027915.1 Capromys pilorides
GATATTGTGTGTGTGTGTGTGTGTGTGTGTGTGTGTGTGTGTATGTGTGTGTTTTCCTCTATGCTACTGTTTTCTTTTTTTGTACTGAGAATTAATCTTGGAACCTTGTGCTTGCCAGGCAGGTCCTGTGCCATGGAGCTATATCCCCAACCTTGTTTTTCTTTAAGATGGGCTCTTGCAAGCTATGTTGCCTCTCACTGAACCTCCCTGACTGTGCATGGGTTGGGGGTGGGGAGCTGGTGGGGAGCGTCACACCTGAATCCCATGGTGCCACACTGTCTCCAAAGCTGAGGCAGAATTGTAAGTTTGAACCCAGCCTGTCTTAAAATTTTAAATAGATAGATAGATAGATAGGTAGATAGATAGATAGGTTTTGGGATGTAGCTCAGTGTGAAGGCTCTGGGTTCAATCCCCAGTCCACGATCCCCGAAAAAAAAGTGATCCTCTCTCCTCAGCTTGCCGAGAGGTACACTATAGGTAGGCACTGCTGAATCTGGGTTCTTTGTGCTGTGTTAATGCTTTTAGCATTATAATTTTGTGTATGGCTTTTGGGAATTTTTCTTCTTAGCCTAAGTATCTAGAAGTAGGCTTCTTGTACTCTCTGGAGTTTGCCACTTTCCTGGCACTGTTGAGCGACTGCACTTTTTTCTAAAAGAATTGTGCTAATCTGTTTGAATGGTTTCCAGCATTAATGTAGTATAAAGAAATGTGTAAGCCAGAAAGGGCCTGGAGTGGTGAAACAAATGTGGGCTTTACAGGCTGAACAAGGGGTGGAGATGGCAGCGTTGCTCTTCCTTCCTCCCACCGGCCAGTTTCAGGCTCCATGCATGTGCAAGCGAGGTGGCTCCCCTCTGCTGGCTGAGCCGTTCTACAGCTTTGCTTTATTATGGTGAAGGAAGTGGGGACACGAAGTTAAAGTTGCATGGTTGTTCTAGTTTTTGTGTATTACATTAAAGTAGGATTTAGTCTATTCCTGAACTGTCACCTGGCCAATTTGGTAACTGTATGGCCTCTTGAGGGTCACCCTGCTCTTTGGGTTTATTCATCAACCAGCAACAACTTTAGATTAAAATGTCAAGGAATCAAGTGTGTTTGCTAAATAGAGGAAAAAATTGCCTAGGTAGGAGGTGATGCAGTCAGCTGTCATATATGAATCAGATTTTCTAAAGGAGAGAAGTATTGAACAATGCTTGAAAATAGTAGGGCTAGGTGTAGCGGTACACACCTGTGATCGTGGCACTCAGTGGGTGATATAGGAGGATCACTTCGCGTTTGAGACCAGTGTGGGTTACACAGCACGACCTGTCCAAGAAAGCCAGAAAAAGAAGAAGTAAAAAAAAAAGAAAGAAAATAGGGTGGTACTGTGGGCTGGCTGTTTGCTAGGTACAGTTCATCACAGAGGGTGCTCAGCCTGGATACTGGGCCGTGTGAGGCAGGTACGCCCTGTCTCATGGCCATACAAGCAGTAGGGGCTTGTAGGTACTGAGGTCTATGCCCTGCCAGATGGGGTTACCACTACATGTAAGTTTGTCTTTCCACCTCTTTCTTATATTCCAGCATTTTAGGAACCTCTTAGGGTTAAGACTTAGCGTGTGACTTCCTGTCATAGAATGTGGAATTCTGCATGGGTGTGGCAGCAGTGCATGTGGGACGTTGTGAAGATGATGTCAGAGTCTGATGTGGCCCTGGTGATTGCTAATTGTGTCCTGTTTGTGTTACAGCCCTTGGTGAGCCTCCAGCCATGGGGGATATGAAAACCCCCGATTTTGATGACCTTCTTGCTGCCTTCGACATCCCAGACCCCACAAGCCTTGACGCCAAGGAAGCCATCCAGACAACCAGTGAGGAGAATGAGAGTCCCCTCAAGCCCTCAGGCATGTGTCTGGATGAGAGTGTGTCCCTGTCTCACTTAGGATCAGCCCCAGATGTGCCGGCTGTGAGTGTCATTGTCAAGAATACCAGCCGCCAGGAGTCGTTCGAGGCAGAGAAAGACCACATCACCCCCAGCCTCCTGCACAATGGATTCCGGGGCCCAGATCTGCCTCCAGATCCCCCCAACTGTGGGAAATTTGACTCCACTTTCTTAAATGGAGATAATACCAGAAATTTTCCTAGCAAGCTGGAGCCTCCCAAGTCTGAGCCATTACCCACCTTCAACCAGTTCAGCCCGATCTCTAGTCCAGAGCCTGAGGATCCCATCAAAGATAACGGGTTTGGAATAAAGCCGAAACACTCGGACAGTTATTTCCCGCCCCCTCCTGGGTGTGGGCCTGTGGGGGGCCCAGTACTGGAGGCCTTGTCCAAGTTTCCAGTCCCAGAACTGCACATGTTTGATCACTTTTGTAAGAAAGAACCCAAGCCTGAGCCTATGCCCTTGGAGAGCCAGGAGGAGCATGCACGAGGAGGGCAGAAGGTAGTGGAGCCCCATAGAGAGCTGGATTCCAGCCATTTCTTTGGGGAAGCTTTGGAATTTAACAGCCATCCTGGCCACAGTGTCGGTGAGCCCAAGAGGCCCACCCCAGAGCTGGGAGCCTGCTCATCTGTGCCCCCCAGGCAGCGTCTCAAGCCCGCTCATTCCAGGCTGTCCTCTTGTGTTGCAGCCTTGGTGGCCTTACAGGCCAGAAGGGTGGCCGGTGTCACCAAGGAGGATCAACTTGGCCACATAAAGGATCCTTCAGGGTCCTCGAAAGAGGTTTCCAAAGGTAGCCCCAAAATGCCCAAGTCACCAAAGAGTCCCCGAAGCCCATTGGAGGCTGCTCGGAAAAGCATTAAGCCATCAGACAGCCCACGGAGCATTTGTAGCGATGGTAGCAGCAGGGGCTCCCCATCTGTGGCTGCCAGCTCCCCACCAGCCATCCCCAAAGTCAGAATCAAAACTATAAAGACATCATCAGGGGAAATCAAACGGACCGTTACCAGAATCTTGCCAGACCCCGATGATCCAAGTAAGTCCCCTGTGGGGTCACCTGTAGGGAATGCCATTGCTGAGACCCCAGGTGAGGTGCCAGTGGATGAGGGCACAGCCCTGCCTCTGGAGGGGCACCTTCCAGAGGAAGGCATACATTCAGGGAGCCCCCAGGGTGACAGGAAAGGGGATGAGAATGTGACAAAGGCTGGTGACTCTTCGTCTCCCTGCAGCAGTTCTGCTTCCCAGGTCCCCAAAGGAGTGGCCCAGGGCTCGAAGATGGGCAAAAAGCAACAGAACACAGCTCCTCAGGCCCCAGCCCCCACCAGTCTCCTGCCCAAAGCTGTGCACCTGGCCAACCTCAACCTGGTCCCCCACAGTGTCGCCGCATCAGTGACAGCCAAATCCTCCACACAGAGACAGAGCCAGCCCCAGCTCACACAGATGTCAGTGCCCCTGGTGCACCAGGTGAAGAAGGCTGCCCCCCAGATTGTGGAGGTCTTCAATAAAGTCCTGCATAGCTCCAACCCCGTGCCCCTTTACTCACCCAATCTCAGCCCACCCGCAGACAGCAGCATCCATGTGCCGGCCAATGGCTACTGCTGCCTGGAGTGCGGGGACGCATTCGCCTTAGAGAAGAGCCTGAGCCAGCACTACAGCCGACGCAGTGTCCACATTGAGGCTCTCTGCACGCTCTGCTCGCAGACACTGCTCTTCTTCAACAAATGTAGCCTTCTGCGGCATGCCCGTGACCACAAGAGCCAGGGGCTCCTCATGCAGTGCTCGCAGCTGCTCGTGAAGCCCATCGCCGCGGAGCAGATGTTCGTGTCGGTGCCCACGAGCACCCCAACTCCTGTGGCCTCGGCTCCCTCCTCATCTCCCAAACATGGTGCCGCCTCAGGCAACAACAGTCCCCCACCCCCGGCTTTTCCGCTGTACCCAGACCCTGTGAGGCTCATTCGATATGGAACCAAATGTCCTGAATGTCACAAGCAGATGCGGGACTACATGGTCCTGGCTGCACATTTCCAGAGGACGTCGGAGGAAACCGAGGGGCTGGTAAGCAGGCCCTCGTTCCAAGGGCTCCATGTTGGGTGCCGGGAGCACCCCCAGATGCGGGAGCATCCCCAGATGCGGGAGCATTGGTGGGGTCTTGATGTCTCACAAGAAGATTGTGGTTCACCTGGACACAGCACCTGGTGTTTACTGGGGGACCAGTCCGGCTCTTAATGAGGGGAGACCCTGAAGATGTGGTGAATGGGTTGTGACCACCTCACAGTCCACTCCATCCCCAGCTTCCGGGCAGCAGGCCTATTGTCAGGCCCGGGTGGGGCCTTGGCTGGATCACCACCTGGGGGTTGGCAGGTGTCAGCAACCAACCTGGGACCTGGGTGGGTGAGTCATTGTCCCTGTGTCTCATTGTTCATTCAGAGACTGTGTCTTTAGTAAGTTGTTGTTTTGTCCTGTCATGGCTATGCTGTGTTGCAAATTCTCCTTGGGGATATTTCAGCAGGGCCAGTGGCAGGGTTAGTGTGGGAGGAAGGAGGATGCAGGTAGTGGATGCCTGGGCTCGGTGGCCTCCTCTATCCAAGGTTGCACTACTGCTGGTGCCAAGTCTTGGCTATCCTTGCTGAGCTCTTTGTTTTAGGAGGCCCTCTATACTGGTGGCTGTCTGTGGTAGCAGGGCCTATCAAAGAGATGGCCTCCCAACGTACTCTCTTACCTGTCCCCTGCAGCTAGGGCTAGAGGCCCTGGGGGGCAACAGGTTGCTCTGTGCACCTCACCTCATCCAGGACTATGCTGGTGTTGATGCCAATAGGTTGCACACAGTTTCCCAGTGCCTGCTGTACCCCAGGCCCCATGCTGCATGGGGGATGCCACTTTCCAATGGGAGTGCTCAGCAGCTCTCAAGGGCAGCTGTCCCTACTGAACAGCTGCAGTGGGGGACAAACTGAGATTGGGGCTAAAATAGATGATGAGGGCAGGCCAAATAGAGGTTTGATCCTGGCCCTGCCCCGGAGGTGCACTAAGATTGGGCGTGGTGGCACGCACCTATAATCAAAGCTCTTGGGAGGCTATAAACAGGTGGATCATTGTAAGTCCAATCTAGTAGGGAGACCCTGAACACCCAGTAGATCCTTCCCTAAAAATACAAAATAAAATAGATGATGAACCTAGTTGCACAAAGTGCCTCAGTGGCACTAATTCATGGTGACTGAAGGCATAGGGACAGTGGCATAGAGATGACATTTCAGCTAGGCCTGAGAGGTTGAGTTTGGAGGAGAGGGTGGGTGTGCTGGCGCAAGGAGCAAAGGTCTGAGCTCAAGCTGCGTGGCTGAGGTGCATGGGAAGAGGCTGTGGGGCAGTGCTGAGAAAAAGGAAGCTCCAGTCTGTTAGCTCTCTGGGTTTCTTGGAGTCCAGGGTGCCACAGGGTCATTCTGTGACCTCTCTTCCTCTCCTTCCTTCTTGGTGTTTTCTTGCCAGGGAATCAGATGGAGAGTGGTCGGTCCCACTTCCCTGGGACTCTGGGTGCTCTGCAGGCAAATGTCCTGAGTGAGGCTAGGGTTCTTTCTGATCCTGTGATGAGGACCCTGGGGAGAGGCCAAAGCCTTTGATTTTCCACCCCATGTCTTATTGTCTTCTGAAGTCTGTGTAGGCAGAGGTCAGGGTTCGAGCGCCCACGTCGACACTCTTGTCACCCACCTTCAGTGCTCTTCTTGCCTCCGGGGAGGCTGGTGAGCTCTCAGCCCCTGGAGTCCTACATGCCCATGCCCTCCTGCCATGGAGATGGCCTGGGCTCAGAAGGGGGCTGAGGCCTGAGCTCTCGAATCTCAAACTGACCTCAGTGGCCATTGGCTGCTGGGTTTCTCTGTGGCAGTCCCAGGCTTCAGATAGTGTCCAGGCAGGGGTTGCATGGATAGGGTAAGGCAGGCTGTGAACCAGTGCAGGGCTGCAGGATGGCAGCTTGGATTTCCATCTTCTGCCTGGAGAGCTGCCTTCTGTGCATCTGCCTCCCTCCCAATGGACCCTCTCATCTTCCCCCATGGCCCCAGCCACCTTGGGAAGGGAAGTCCACACAGAAGAAACTTTTCTTTCTTATTCTGTTGTCATTATCACATTGTCATATTCCTTAGTATTACCTAAGGCAAGTCCACACTTTTGCAGTTATATAGGGAGAAGAAATCTTATAGCTCAGTGGTAGAGTGCTTGCCTAGCAAATGTGAGGCCCTGGTTAAAAAACTGTTTCACATTTGTGCTTGTTTTTGCTATTTTTTTTTGTAATGCTGGGGATCAAAGCCAAGGCATTATATATACTAAACAAAGTGCTGTGCCACTGAGCTATACCCTGGCAGTGCCTTATTTGAAGTCAGCACCCAAACACAAGCCATATGCTGCTGTGTTTCTGTCAGCTCTGTCACTTGTTCTGTGACCATGCCTTCCCATCCCACCCCAATATGCCTGACTGAAGAAACTGAGTCATATGTCCTGAGAATTTTCTAGGACAGTCCTGAGGGTCACTTTCTCATATAGATCATTTTTCCTCTTTGTACCATATTTTGTTTCTAAACCAAAATTTAGCAAGAGCACTAACTGTAACTCAATGGTAAGAGAGCTTGCTCAGCACACACTGGGCCTTGTGTCCCATCCCCAGCTTGAAAATAAAACAAGATAAAGTTGTATATAGCCTTGCCTTCTCTCCTATTCCCTTCCCATCCCCTCCCATCCCCTCCCTTCCCTTTCCCTCCCCTCCTCTTTTCTCTTCTCTTTTCCTTTCAGCAGTACTGGGGATGAAGCCACGACCTTCCCATCAGTGGGGATGCAGCATTATGGCAGGGAGGCTGGGCACTGGGGCAGGAGCTGTCATGGCGAGCCATCAGGAAGCGGACAGGAGACCCGGCTGGGCCTGTGGCCACGGCCTTTGTCCTCCCCAAAGGGCCCATTCTGCATGCAGGATGTATTTTCTCATTTCTTTTCTTCAGATCATGGCTGAGCACTTTTCAGAGCACTTTTTCTTCATTTTAGAGTACTTCTTTCCTTCTTATCAAGGAAAAGAACAGCATTCCTAGCCCTTTTTTAGTTTTTATCTGGAGACAGGGTCCCGCTAAGTCCCTGAGTTGTCCAGGCTGGGTTCAAACTTTTAATTCACTTGACTCAGTTTCCCAGAGTGCCAGGAATACAAGTGTGTGCCACTGTGCCCAGCTGTGTAGAGTTTTAGTGTTGGTCAGTAGGAGGGAGGTAGGGGTAACAGAGGAAGGAGGGGGTGAGGGAAGAATTTAATTAGATTGAGATGCAGTGTTTTTTTTTTGTTTGTTTGTTTGTTTGTTTTTTCCTTTATGCAGTTCAGGCTGGCCTTGCGCTCACTTTTGTAGCCCAGGCTGGTCTCGAACTCTCACTAACCCTCCTGCCTCAACCTCGCAAGTGCTGGGATTACAGGCGTGCGCCACCATGCCCGGCCCGAGATGCAGTTTTAAATATGAAGTGGTAGGGGCTGGGGAGATAGCCCAGTGGTCTAAGCACCTGCCTGGCAAGCACAAGGACCCAAGTTTGATCCCTGGTACCATATGCAGTGCTGGTGACAGAACCTCAGGCATGGCGGTACATGCCTATAACTCCAGCCCCAGCACTGGGGAAGCTGAGACAGTAAAATCACAACTCTGAGCTGTGTAGTGAGACCCTGCACGAGTGAGAGAGAAAGAGAGAGAAGGAGAGAGAAGGTAAATAAGTAAGATAAGTAAGATGAAGGGTAAGGGCTGACCAAATAGCTCAGTGGATTAAAGCATCGGAAAGCAGATGCAGGAGCCAGGTTCGATCGTGGGCCTGCTGTGCCAGCCCTGCCCCAGGGGTGTGCTGAGCGTGGGTGTGGTGGCGCGTGCCTGTAATCCTAGTTCTTGGGAGGCTGTAAACAAGCAGATCATTACGAGTCTGATCTAATAGTGAGGCCCTGTAAACCGCACCCCCCCCCCATAAAAAAAAACCCAAAAGATGAAGGGGTAATCCCTGCACTTGGGAGGTGGGCACAGGCGGATCACTGCAAGTTCAAGGCCAGCCTGGGCTTCATAGTGAGACCTTGTCACACAAAAAAACCAAGGAAGAAAGAGAAAGGCAGACTGGCTGTTTTCTTTCTTTCTTTTTCTTCCTGTTGTGGTTGCAGGAGGCACAGATGCCTGATTATCTTTTAATGATACTAACTTGATAATTGAGTTTAAGTGATGATTTTCAGATCCCTTCATTATAAAGTTCTTTTTTTCTTATGATGCCAGAAATCAAACTCACTGAGCTACATTCCCAGCCTTTTAAATTAAGAAAAAAAAAATTGGAGCAGAGGGAATAGGGTCTTACTCTGTAGTTCAGGGAAGCCCTGAACTCATTATGTGGCCTAGGCTGGCCTTGAACTCATGATGATCACCCTACCTCAGCCTTCTGAGTGTTGGGATTACGGTGTGTACCACAACACTTGGCTAATTTTTTTTTTTTTTTTTTAAAGACACTCTTGCTGCATGCATACTTCAGTCTGGCCTGGACTCACTTTGTGGCCCAGGCTGGCCTTGAACTCACAGCAATCTTCTGGCCTCAGCATCTCAAGTGCTCGGATTATGGGCATGTGCCACCATGCCAAGCCTAATTTTTAAATTTTGGGACAATGTCTCATTAAATTTTGCTGAAACTGGCTTGGGTTTTATGATCCTATTACCTCAGTCTTGGGTAGCTGAGATTATAAGCGTATACCACCATGCCTGGGAAGCTCCCTATCTTTTACCTAATGATTTTATTTTATTTTTTTGTTTGTTTGAGACAGGGTCTCATTGTATAGTCCAGGCTGGCCTCAATATTGCATACAGCCTCCCAAGTGCTGGGATTATAGGCATGTTTCCCCATGCCCGGCCAATTAATTTAGTTTAGCTTTTTGAGACTAGGTGTCATGCAGTTCAGGCTGCCTTGAGCTCACGTCGTAGCCCAGGATGGTCTCGAACTCACAGTGATCCTCCTGCCTGAGCTTCCCAAGTGTTCCAGTAGTTTTTTATTTTTATTTTATTTATTTATTTTTGGTGGAACCAGGGATTGAACTCAGGCCCTTGCACTTGCCAGGCAAGCACTTATTCTACTGAGCTGTCTCCCCAGCCCTCCAGTAATTTTTAAAAAATTATTGTTAATATTATGGCTGGCTGAGCCTACCCTGGGGGCAGGGCTGGTGCATGGTATGGTGCTGGGGATTGAACTGTGGTCCCTGCGGCCACCTAAGCTTTCCTAAGCAGGTGCTTTAGACTGCTGAGCCATCCTGCTGGCCCCTCCCTCCAGTAATTTTTAAAATCTTGATAAAATACACATAAGGTTCCTAGTTATTCATCCTTTGCGAGCTGTATAGAGGTCCTAGCAGGGCGTGCATCTACTCTTATTATACCCTTCCCTGAGGAGATGGCCTGCTTCCATTGGGGGTGGTCATCTCGTTGACCTGAAGCCAGCTTCAGAAGGGACACACATGGGGCAGTGAGGTGAGAATGGAACACCTACCCAGCCAGCTAGGGCAGCTAAATCAACCCAAATGATGAGTGCCATGGGTGACATTGCAGCCGTTCATCCTCAGGCCTCCAGTTACCATTTTTGGGTGTTCGGTTTACCAGTGTTAAGTACATTTACATTGTTGTGTAAACAATCTCCAGAACCCATCTGGCAAAACTGAAAGCTCAGACCCATTAGACAATGTCCTGTTTTACCCCCTCCCACAGCCCCTGCCAGTCACCATTCTGGTTTGTCTCAGTAAATTTTATTATTGTAGGTGCCGCATATGGTAGACTCATCCAGTGTTTGTCATTTTGTCCCTGGCTTATATCACTTGGCATGTCCTCAAGGTCATCAATGTGTATAGCTTGTGTCAGAATCCCTGCCATTGAAAGGCTGAACCCTATTCTGTGCATGCATGTATGCACTGCATTTTGTTTATCCATTAATCTGTTGAAGGGTATTTGGATTTCTTCCATGTTTTTACTAGTCTAAATAATGCTAATATGAAATTGGGCATAACAGTATCTTTCACAGGACTTTGTTTTTGAATCTTTCATTATTTGCCCAGAAATGGCATTTTAGATCATATTGTAAATCTGTTCAATTTTTGAGGAAGGATCTTATTTTTAGCAACCACACTACTTTACACTCCCACTTAATAGTGTGCAAGGTACCAGCTTCTCCATATCCTCATACCACACTTATTTTCTTGTATGATACCACCCTAAGGGGCATACTGTAACCTCCTGAATATATATATATATATGTATATATGTATATGTATATATGTATATGTGTATATATATATATATTTTTTTTTCTTTTTTTCTTTTCTTTTTTTTTTTTTTTTTAAATTTTTTTGTGGGACCAGGGTTCAAACTCATGCCCTTGCACTTGCCAGGCAGGCGCTTATGCCAAGGAGCTATCTCCCTGGCCCACACGTATGTGTTTTCAAAGTTAAAAGTATAACAAGGTACACTCAGGGAAGTCTGGCTTTTATCCTGACCTTCTTACTCTGCTCCCTTCTTTATAGGCATGAAGCTATAAAAACAGGTGTTTTATTTTATTTTGTGGAGGCAGCGTCTCCTTATGTAATTCAGGCTGTCCTTGAACTCCTGCCTCACAGCCTGGCAAGTGCTGGGATTACAGTTATGTGCTACCATGCGTGGCTCTTTTCAGTTTTATGTATTCCAGTTAGCTCTGTGTGTGTGTGTGTGTGTGTGTGTGTGTGTGTGTGTGTATTTTTTTCTCACATAAAGTTGGTGTACTGTATTTACTGTTCTGCATCTAAAATCTGTATTTTAAAAAAAAACTTCTAAAGCTTTATATTATGGAATGTCTCAGACATATATAAAAATAGAAAGAACTGAGTATGATGGTATATATTCATAGTCTCAGCATGTTGGAGATTGAAGCAAGAGAATTACCAGTTCAGGGCCAGCCTAAGCCAGGTGTGGTGGTGCACACCTATAATCCCAGCACTTGATAGGCTGAGACAAGAGGATCACTATGAGTTTGAGGCCAGCCTGGGATACAGAGTGAGTTCAAAATCAACTTGAAGTGTGTAGGGAGACCTTGTCTCAAAAAAACAGACAAACAACTCAACAACTGCAACGAAAACACTAGCCTGGACTATATAGTAAGAACTTGTCTTAAAAAACAAAACAAAATAAACAACAGAAAAACAGGTGGAAAGAATGTTTTAATTAATCCTCTATAAATGTCAGTTTGTGGCTCTATTTGCATTATGTATTTTCTTGCTCACTGCCATTCTCCAGTGGATAGATTATTTTTTTTTTAAGAGCAGAATATTTATTAGGGGAAAGAAAGCTTCTGTCAAATAGAGGGATAGAAGTTGGACCTCAGTGAGTTGTCCAGGAAGCTGTCTTTTCCAGGGATTTTTATAGAGTAGAAGCATGCAGTGAGGCAGATCCAAGATGGAAAGCATGGGAATTTAGGTGGGCATGATGTGGGACCAAACTATGGTCAACCAATGTGATTACAAGCACCATTGCTCAGGTAAAATTGATTAAATCAGAATCAAATGGGGGAAGCGAATCACACAGCAAGCAAGCATAAATATAGGGCAGGGTCTTTTCCTCTTGGGGTTTGGGTTAGTGACTTGGGCTCTTTCAAGGTGATTGAAACCTGTTTAGAATATCAATCCCTGATGTTTATCTGTAGGGAAGTATGCGACTGCATTTGTTTCAATATTTGCAACATAAAAATTTGTTACCTAAATGGGTCTAAATCCAAAGTCTGTGAAAGAAAAACAAACTCGGGCCGGCGAGATGGTTCAGTGGTCTAAAGCGCCTGCTTAGGAGGGCTCAGGCGACTGCGGGGACTGCAGTTCGATCCCCGGCACCACATGCTGCGCCAGCGCCACCACCAGGGCAGGCTGAGCCAGCCACAAAATGAATAAATAAAGAAACAAACAAACACAACAAGCAAATAAATAAATAAATAAATAAAATTAAAA
>PVKN010034166.1:0-11887 GCA_004027915.1 Capromys pilorides
AGAGTCTGACCAATGACTGGGAGGATCACCTGACAGTGAAGCATTTTTCTGTTGAAGGACAGTTGGAATTCAGAGCTCTTCTTTTTGTCCCACACCAAGCTCTTTTTGACCTATTTGAAACCAGAAAGAAGAAGAACATCAAGTTGTGCAGAGTTTTCATCATGGATAACTGTGAGAAGCTGATCCCTGAGTAACTGAATTTCACCAGAGGGGTGGTGGACTCTGAAGATCTCCCTCTAAATATTTCTCAGGAAATGTTACAACAGAGCAAAATTTTAGAAATCATCAGAAAGAATTTGGTTAAAAAAAAAGTGCTTGAAATTGTTCACTGAACTGGCAGAGGATAAAGAGAACTACAAGATGTTTTCTAAGAATATAAAGCATGGGATACATGAAGACTAAGAATCAGAAGAAGCTTTCAGAACTGCTGTGCTACTACACATCTGCTTCTGGGGATGCAATGATTTCTCTCAAAGACTATTGCCATCAGGATAAAGGAAAACAAGAAGCATATCTATTACATCACAGGTGAAACCAAGGGCCCAGTAGTTACCTCAGACTTTTTAGAATGGCTCTGGAAGCACGGTTTAGAAGTGATCTATATGATTGAGGCCATTAATGAGTACTGTGTCCAGCAACTGAAGGAATTTAAGGGGAAAACTTCAGTGTCAGTTACCAAAGAGGGCTATAAAATGAACTTCCAGAAGATGAAGAGGAGAAAAAAAACCAGAAGAGAAAAAGACAAAGTTTGAAAACCTGTGCAAGACATGAAAAACATCTTGGAGAAAAAGGTCAAAAAGGTGGTCATGTCAAACCTATTAGCGATGTCCCCATGCTGTATTGTCACAATATGGCTGGATGACAAACATGGAAAGAATAATGGAAACCCAAGCCCTAAGAGACAATTCCACAAAGGGTTACATGGCAGCAAAGAAACACCTGGTGATAAACTCTGACTACTCCATTATCAATACCTTGAGGCAAAAGGCTGAGGCCAATAAGAATGACAAGTCTGTGAAGCATCTGATCATCTTGCTGTATGAAACTGCACTGCTGTCCTCTGGATTCATCCTGGAAGACCTGCAGACACATGCAAACAGGATTTACAGGATGATCAAGCTGAGTCTACATATTGATGAGGATGACCCCACTGCCAATGACACCACTGCTGCTGTCAATGAGGAGATGCCATTCCTTGAAGGAGATGACAACGCATCACACATGGAAGCTGACTGAGCTCGGCCTGAAGAACCACTAATGCGTGCTCAGTGCTTTAACTTTCATTCCCTCTGAAGGTATATATTTCTGAGGATGTTTCGTTAAGCCTGTATGGCATGATAACTGCTTTTAAAGGGAAGATTTCTTTCTACTTTTAAATAATACTGTGATATTTTAGGCAATAAAGAAGAACGAGCAGCACTTTCTTGAGTTTCTCCTTGATTTATTTTAGCAAGTTGAAATACTCGTGGTAAGATGTAACTTAACTGCTAACTTTGTGAGGTCTGAAGTGCTTAGTTGCAGAGCCAGGTTCCTTAGTAGATGAAATCTTGTGTCTCTGAAGTGTTGCCATTACCTGAAGTTTAAAGGAATATTTGTTAAGATAGCTTGAGTTTTCTTATAGGATCTTTTCTTGAACTTTCCTAGTAGTTTCAAATCTGTGTGTATGTCCTAGGCTTCTAGAAGTACATTATACTGAGAACTTGATGGCAGGAGCTTCACAGGCTTGTTTTCCAAAGAAAAGTACTGTTTCAAAGGAGAAACAACTTCCATGGGATATGACTTAGTTACTTTTCTCTCGTTGCTGGGACAAACCCAACACAATAGCTTAGGGAAGGAAAGGTTTATTTAGCTCACAGTTACTGGAGGTTTCATAATTTAAAGCAGCCTGAATTACATAGCAAGACCTTGAGACTATGCCACCATATCCAGGATGATTTGCTCCATACTGCCAAGAGACTGCTGCCTGGTTGTTGTTGGGGGGCGGAAACTCTGACAGTGCATGCTGACAGTTTAATGGTTCGTGCCTCTTTTCACCATGGCCCCCAAGCCCCACCTTGGTCCTTTTGCCCTACTCCTCAAGCCATGCACTTGACAGCCCTGATTTACATGAGGCTTTGGGGGGACAACTAGATACAAACTATAACATTCCACCCCTGGACCCCTAAAGTCTCATGTACATCCCTTTCTGCAGAAGGCATTTTAGTCCATCTCTAAGAGTTGCCAAAGTCCCAACAATTTCAACATTGCTGAAAAGTCCAAGTCCCAAGATTCCTCCAATATCCAAGGCAAACTCACAATGGTGAGGCCCTATACAAATGAGAAATTAAATACATCAAATATTCAAAGGCAGAAGATAAACATTGCCATTCCAAAAGATATACACAAGAGGACACAAACCCCTGGGGCCAAAACAAGTCCAAAGTCCAGCAGGGCAAACATTAAGTCCTATAGTTCCTGTGGAACATCCAAAGCAATCTGTGGCAAATTGTGAGCTGTATGTGACTCCACTCTTAGGGCACTTCTGGTGGTAGCTCCCATGGTTTTTCTCTTAAGCTGGCTTTGCTCTCCCTCTTTGCAGTGTTCCTTAAATGATCCACATTCCTGGCTTTTCCAAACTTCTGGGGTTTCCACGGAGTAGGCTTCTCACTCACAGCTTCACATACTGCCCTCTCAGGGGCACACTGCCTGGCCTCCCAGGCCTTCTTCTGAAATCCAGGTGGAAGCTTTCTTAACCTCAGAACTCCTGCATTTTTCATGCACCTAAAACCAATACCACATGGATGATGCCAAGGTCTGCTGCCAGTTGGAGCAGCACCCAGGCTTCCTTCTCTCTTAGTTGTAGGAACTGAGTTCCTGGATTTCTGAGCACTCTGACCTTGAATCTGAGAAACAATTATCTATGCCAGTGCCATTCTGTAGTCTAGTATGGCTACTGCCTCCATTCTGGAACATGAGACTCCACAGCTTTCTCCTCAAAGCAAAGTCCTTCGCCCTTGTGATTCTGAGGCTGCAAAGGCTGAGAACCTCCACCTTCTGTGATGCCCTCAGCACATCTTCTCTACTCTCCTGGGCTGTGGAGATCTCAACTCTATCTTTTCAGCCCACAGCATTCCTGGTGCTTTCTTTCTAGCCAAATTCACATTTTAAATCATTCTTCTGGGCTCTTTGCTCTTCATTCTCACCATAAATCTGACTAAGAACCTCCAGCAATAACCACGCCACTGCTTCAATATTTGACTGCTTTGAGATTTCCTTTGAAAGATTAATTAGTCCTCCATGTTTAAGTTCAGTCTCAGGCAAAGTCTCTGGACATGGGCAAAATTCTGCCAACCTTTCTGCCAAGTCAAAACACAAATGATCTGGAGTCCAACAGCCAATGCAGTCCTTCTTTCCAGCAGAAACCTCCTCAGCCTGGTCTTTACAGATTGGCTTTCTATCAGTCTTCTGGTCTGAGCTCTGACCAGAACCTCCCCTATGGAAGTGCCAAAACTGTTCCAGTGCTTTGCTCATAGGTGACATCTTCAAATCTTTCCTATTTGTTCCCATAAGCCATTCCCAAAAGCTTGTAATCTACATGGTCAGGTATATCCACAGCAACAACCCCACTCCTCTGGTGCCAAATTCTGTCTTAGTTACTTTTCTCTCATTACTGGGATAAATACCCGACACACAAGCTTAGGGAATGAAAGGTTTATTTAGCTCACAGTTACTGGAGGTTTCACAATTTAAAGCAGCCTGAATTACATAGCAAGACCTTGAAACTATGCAACCGTGTCCAGGATAATTTGCTTCATACCTCCAAGAAACTGCCACCTGTGTAAGGGGAAGCTCTGACAGCGCGTGCTGTCAGTTTAACGGTTCATGCCTCTCTTGGCCACACCCCTCAAGCCCCACCTTGGTCCTTTGCCTACCCCTTGAGCCATGCACTTGACAGCTCCAATTTACATGAGGCTTTGGGGAGACAACTAGATATAAACTATAACAGGATACAACAGGGCTGTTTCAAAAATCATTCAAAACAAAGCTGTGAGTGGAAGTGGAGTGCCCAGGTCATATTCTGCTTTAAGAGGTAATAAATACAGCTGAGATTTTTTTTAAAAAAAGACATCATCATACCCTTTATGAGGTAACCATGATATCATAAGACACATAACCACGCATACAGGTAATCATAATAGCCATTATGAGGTAAGCATGAAACATAACAAGCATTATGAGTAATACATCACATCACAATGAACTTTATGAGGTAACCATAACATCCTAAGATCCACTAGGACACATATGGATCATCATAATGCCCATTATGAGATAACCCTCACCTCATAACTCATTATGATGCAAAAGGACACTTCATGAGGTAAATATGATGTCATAAGACCCATTATGAAGCATATAGGTCATCATAATAACTGCTGTGAAGTAACGCTGATCTCACAATACTCATCACGATGCAAAAATGACTTTACAGTACCTTTATGAGGAAACTATGACGTCAACAGCCCAATTGTGATGCATATAGGTCATCATAATACCCATTCTGAGGTAAACCTAAACACATAATACTCATTATGATGCAAACATAATGAGAAAATGCCCTTTATGAGTAAACCATGATATCATAAGACACATTACAAGGCATATACACCATCATAATACCCATTATGAGATAACCTGCACCTCATAATACTCACTATGATGCAAAAATGACATCACAGTACTCTTTATGATGAAACCATGACATCATATGTAGCATTATGATTCAAATAGGTGATCATAAGACCAATAATAAGGTAAGTATGATGTCATAATACACATTATGGCTAAAACATGCAATTACGAGAACCATTATTAGGAAAGCATGACATCATAAGACCAGTTACAATGTATATATGTCATCATAACACTGATTATGATGCTACCCTGGCCTAATCATACTCATTGTGATGCAAAAATTACATCACAGTAGCTTTCTGTAGTAACCATGATGTTGTTACATATTATAATAAAAATAGGTAATCATAATGGGCATTATGAGGAAACTATAACTTCACAATGCTCACTATGATGCAAACGTGACAACACAATACCATTTAAGAGGTAAGCATGACATCGTAACATCCACTTTCATTAATATAGGTCATCATAATATCCACTGTGAGGTGAAAATGATGTCATCATATGCACTATGAGTAATAGAAGACATCACAGTAGGTTTATGAGGCAACCATGATGGCATAAGACATCATGTAAGTCATGTCATGTAGGTGATGTCATGATGCATGTAGGTCATCATAATACCCATAATGATGTAGCCTGGTCCTCATTATGATTGCAAAATGACATCACACTACACTTTATGAGGTCAATATGACATTATAGGCCCCCATCATGATGCATATAGGTTATTAAGATATCCATTATGAGCAAATCCTGGCCTCATAATAGTCAGTATGATTCCAAAATGACATCACAGTGTCGTTTGTGAGGTAATCATGAAGCCTTAAGACCCATTATGACTCCAATAAGTACCCCTTATGTGGTAACCATGACTTCTTAATGCACATTAAATGACCTTAATACCATTGTGAGGGGCTGGGGAGATAGCTCCATGGCACAAGTTCCTGCCTGGCAAGTGCAAGGTCGTGAGTTTGAACCCCGGTCCCACAAAAAAAAAAAAAAAAAAAAAGAATACCATTGTGAGGTAACACTGAACTCACAACACTCAGTATGATGCAAAAATGACATCATTGCACCCTCTATGAGGTAATTATGATGTCATAAGACCCATAACAATGCATATAGGTCATCATAAAACACATTATTATGGGGTAAGCATGATGTCCTAATAAGCATTATGAGTAATACAGCACATCCACAGTAGCCTTTATGCGGTAGCTATTACATCCTAAGACCCACTGAGACATATATGGGTTATCATAATATCTGTTATGAGATAACTCTCACCACATAATACTCACCGTACTCAATATGATGCAAACATGAGATCATACTGTCCTTTATGAAGTAACCATGACTTTAAAAGACGCATTATGATGCATGTAAGTATTCATAATACCATTGTGAGGTAACCCTGACCTCATAATACTCGGTATGATGCAAACATGGCATCCCAATATTCTTTATGAGGTAACCGTTATGTCATAAGACCCCTTATGATGAATGTAAGTTATCATAATGCCTAGTATGAGGTAAGCAGGGCTTTATAATACTCATTATGACACACACATGACATTACAATAAATGCTATGAGGTCACCATGACTACATAAAGCCGATTATGACACATGAAATTGACCATGATATCCATTAAGAAGCAAACATGACCTATAATATTTCTTACAATGCAAAAATGACA
The DNA here is from genome assembly GCA_004027915.1 of Capromys pilorides. Lineage (NCBI taxonomy): Eukaryota > Metazoa > Chordata > Mammalia > Rodentia > Capromyidae > Capromys > Capromys pilorides. The sequence goes on from PVKN010034166.1 coordinate 6,379, forward strand.
TCACATTACCTTTTATGAGGTAATCGTGATGTCATGACCCTTTATGACACATGTAAGTCCTGATAATACCCACTATGAGGTAACCCGAATCTCATAATATTCTTTGTGAAGCAAACATGACATCATATCCTTAATGAGGTAACCATGATCTGAATAGGATAAAAGAATCTGAGTGTAGGTTTTGTGTGCAAGGAGCTGGACAGTCAGGAACTGAGGAACTGTTTGTTTTATGAGACTGCATTATTTGCCACTCTCTGCAGAGTGGGGCTGTTATGGTTTGTGTATGGATCTCCCTCCAAAGCCTCATGCAGTCATGGGGAGGCTTCTGGAATTTTTAATTGATTATTGTGGAAATGGATGCTGCACCTCCCCTGGAGCACGTGATTTGCATTTCAATGTAAGGTAGGAAGAGAAGTTAGCTGCTTGAGCTGCTGCTAGCTCTCTCCCTGAGCTCTTGCTCTTGCCCACTACCATGAAAGGTTGTTTTCTGACATGTGCCTGTCTGCCTTGAAGCCAGCAGAATATGGACTGAGACCTTCAATAACTGTGAGCTAAATTAATCTTTCCTTCCCTCATTTTGAGTGTTGGCTATTTGTCCCAGCAATGAGAGAAAAGTAACTAAGACAGAATTTGGTACTGGAGGAGTGGGGTCTTTGCTGTGACTAAACCTGACCATGTGGATTACAAATTTTGGGGAATTATGGGAAGAGATAGGAATTGTTTGGAGAGTTCCTCTACTTACAAAGAGCTGGAAAAGATTTGGGTGTTCTATAGGGGAGATTCTAGTCAGAGCTCAGACCAGAAGGCTAATAAAGCCAGCTTGTAAAGACCAGGCTGGGGAGGTTTCTGCTGAGAAGGACTGTATTAGTTGTTGGACTCCAGATCATTTGTGTTTTGACTTGGCAGAGAAGTTATCTGCATTTTGTGTGTGTCCAGAGACTCTGCCTGAGACTGAGATTAAGCATGGTGGACTGAGGAATCTTTCAAAAGATATTTCAAAGCCGCCAAATATTGGGGTGGTGGCATGGCTGTTATTGGGGGCTTTTAGCCAGATTTATGTTGCAAATCAAGAGCAAGGAATCCAGCAGAATGTCTCAAAATGTTGTGAGTTTGGCCAGAAAGGAAGTGCTAATAAAGCTGTGGACTGCGAAGATAGAACTAAAAGGATCTCCATTGCTGAGAAGGAACCAGAGAATGGACAAAATGGCCTGAGTGAATCACATAAGGTGGCAAGTCTCCACCTTTTGTAGGCTCAGAATTGAAAAAATCAGGGACTTTGTCTTCAGGGGAAAGCTACTGAGCCCTTTGTTCCAGAATGGTGGTGACCACACCAGGCTCCAGAATAGTGCTAGCATGGAGAATTTAGTCATCAGAATCAGGGTAAGAGTGCTCAGCAATCGAGGCACCTGACTCCTACAGCCAAGAGAAAGAAAAGCCTGGCTACCGCTCCAGATGGCAGCAGACCTTGGCATCATCCACGTGGCAGTGGTTTTAGGTGCATTGAGATTGTAGGAGTTCTGAGATTAAGAAGGCTTCCATCTCAATTTCAGAAGAGGACCTGGGAGGTCAGGCAGTGTGCCCCTGAGAGGGTATTGTGTCAAGCGGTGAGTGAGAAGCCTATTGAGTGGAAACCCTAGAAGTTTGGAAAAGCCAGGAACGTGGGTCATGCAAAGAGGGAGCAAAGCCAGCCTGAGAGAGAAGCTCTGGGAGCTACATCTACCAAGAGTGCTGGAGGGGCAGAGCTGCATGGAGCTTACAATTTGGAAGGCCCCACTTCCCAAAGTGTTTGGAGGTTAGCTGGCCTTTATTAAGAACTCACTCTCAGAAACATAAGTCATACATCAGCTTAACTTGGTGAACCAGAGGCCTTACAGTGTTCTCAGCCTTGGTGCACATAGGAATGAAAGGGACAGACTCCTTCTCCAGTTCCTCTGTACAAGTAGCAAGGCTTCAACTCCAGGAATGTTTATTCTTAGGAACCTGCATGACTTTTCACTCTTGGAATAGTGGGGCTCAATGAATTACTTGGATCTCCAGTGTGAATTTTAAGCCAGAGTTCTGCCTTTTGCTTTATGTGGGAACAGGCTTTGGAAGGTCCAGCTTCCCAAAGTGCTTGGAGCTTAGCGGGCCTTTCTCTGTTAAGAACTCACTCTTAGAAACACAAATCAGGCTGGGGAGATAGATAGCTCAGTGGAATAAGTGCTTGCCTGGCAAGAGCAAGGTCCTGAGTTCAATCCTTGGTACCACAAAAAAAAAAAAAAAAAATCAATACTTGAGACAAAGATGCTCCAATTTTGGGGGACTTGCCATGTAGCTCAGTTAGTTAAAGCACATGATTCGGCAAAGTCTCTCAGGCTCGGGGGACCACAGTTTGATCCCCACACCCACATGGGGCATGAAACCTGCCCTTAAGGCAGCCTCAGCCAGTCAGAAAAAAAAATATCTCTGTTGCCTCTGTTGCAATTGTTATGCGCCATGAGCTGCTGCTCTCTGCCATGTTTCAGTATGCCTTGACGCTGGCTGAGTATGGACTGAAACCTCCAATAACTGTGAGCTAAATAAAAACCATTTCCTTCCTTAAAAAAAAGAGAAAGAAACACAAATCACAGAGCAGAAACTGCTGAACTCTCTCAGCTGTACTCAGAGAACCAGAGGCCTTACACTGTACTCACACATTGGTGCCTATAGAAATGAGCAGAGAGAAAGAATCCATCTCTGGGTTCTGTGTACAAGGCTCTGGACAATAATAAACTTCAGGAATTCTTTTTTCTTAAGAGACTGGATGATTTAACACTCTTGGCAGAGTAGGACTCTGTGACATGTTTCGGGTTCCGCTGTCAATTTTTAGCCAAAGTTCTGTGTTTTGCTGTATATGGGAACAGGCTTTGGAAGGCCTGGTTCCCCAAAGGGTCTGGGCTTTGTTTGCTTTACTCCATTAAGTCATAGAAACACAAATCCTAGAGCAGAAATCATCAGCTATAGTTAGACAACGATGGCCTTACATAGTACTAACACACGGATGCCCAAAGGAATAAACAGGAGAGAATACTCCTCCTAAAAGGGTACTGTGGGTTAGCTCACTTTCTCAACTTTTTCTGTGCAAGAAGCTGATGGGTACGGATTTCAGGAATACTTTTTTCTGAGAAGACTAGCTTTGGTGGGGCTCTGTGAATTACTGTGGTTTCCCATGAGAACTTTTAACCAGAGTTCTGCTTTTCACTATATAGAGGGAGAGGTTTGGAAGGCCCCACTTTCCAAAGTGTTTAGAGTTTAGCTGGCCTTTCTCTAGTAAGAACTCACTCCTAGAAATATAAACCATAGAGCAAAAATAATCAGCTGAATTTAGCGAACCAGAGGCCTTACAATGAACCTTGATGCCTATAGGAAAGAATGGGAAGGACACACTCCTCCAGTATCTCTGTACAAGTACCTTGAAAAGCTCCAACTATAGCATTGTTAGTCTTCCTAGGGAAGGCTTCCAGAATTTCACTTTCAGCATAGTGGGGCTCTGTGAATTACTTGGGTATTTGGTGTGAGTTTTGAAGTGTTATTCTGTGTTTCGCTATACACAGGAACAGGTTTTGGTAAGCACAGCTTCTCAAACTGTGTGGAGCTTTGCTAGCTTTTCACCAATAAGAATTCATCATACAAACACAAATCCTAGAGGAGAAAGAATCAGCTCTACTTAAACAACTGAGACCTTACACTGTCCTCATGCATTGGTGGCCTTAGGAATAAAGTGAAGAGAGAGACTCGTTCTGAGGAAGGCCTATGGTTAACTCAGTTGTTCAAGGGTCTATTCAGGCAACTGCAATCACCCCAAAAGACCATGATTCGGTGCCCAGCTCCACAAGCCTTACCTAAGGCATCTTTAAGGCAGCCTGAGGCAGCCAAAGAAAACTCAACTTCTTCTGTCCAAGGAGCTAAACGGTATGATCTTCAGGAATACTTCTGAAGAGACTGGCTTGGTGAGGTTCTGTGAATTGCTGTGGTTTCCCATAGGAATTTTTAACCAGAGTTCTGTTTTTTACTTTACTGGGGAGAAGTTTGGAACGCCCCACATCCAAAAGTGCTTAGAGCATACCTGGCCATTCTCTTTTAAGAACTCACTCTTAGAAACATAAATGATAGAGAAGAAATAATCAACTGAACTTAGCGAACCAGAGATCTTACAGTGTGCTCAGGTCTTACTGTCCATAGGAATGAATGGGAGGGACAGACTCCTTCAGTTTCTCTGTATAAGTAGCAAGAAAGGCTCCAACTATAGGACTGTACCTGACTTTTCCATCTCAGTATACTGGGGTTCTGTTAATTACTTTGGTCTCCAGTGTGAATTTTAAGCTGAAATTCTGTATTTCACTGTATACAAGAGCAGGCTTTGGAAGGCCCAGCTTCCCAAAGTGCTTGGAGCTTAGCTGGCCATTCTCACTCTTAGAAATATAAATCATAATGAGCTGAAATAGGTGAACCAGAGGCCTTACAGTGTGCTCTGACCTTGGTGCTAATAGGAATGAATGGGGTGCAAGACTGTTGCAGTCTCTCTGTACAAGCAGCAAGAAAGGCTCCAACAACAGGCATGTTTGCTTTTAGGAGTCTGCATGACTTTTCCCTCTAGGCATAGTGGGGCTCTGTGAATTACCTGGGTCTCTAGTGTGAATTTTATGCCAGAGTTCTGTGTTTCACTTTATGTGAGAACAAGTTTTGGGTGTGTTGGGGAGATAGCTCCATGACACAAGTGCTTGCCTGGCAAGTGCAAGGTCATCAGTTTGAACCCCAGTCCCACAAAAAAAAAAACAAAAAAAACAGGTTTTGGAAGGTTCAGCCTCCCAAAGGGCTTGGAGCTTAGCTTGCTTGTCTCAGTCCAGACCTCACTTTTAGATGACAAATCATAAAGAAGAAATAATCAGCTGTACTCAAAGAACCAGAGGCCTTACACTATACTCACATATTGGTGATATAGGAGTGAATGGAGATGAAGAATCCACCTCTGGGTCCTGTGTACAAGGCACAGGACAGTCAAGAACTTCAGGAATCCTTTTTCTTATGAGACTGCATGATTTGCCACTCTCGGCAGAGTGGGGCTCTATAAAATATTTCAGCTTCTAGTGGCAATTTGTAACCAGAGTTCTGTGTTTGCTGTATACAGGAACGGGCTTTGGAAGGCCTCATTTCCCAAAAGGTCTGGGGCTATAGAGATAGGTAATTAGTGTCTCAAGAAGCAACGAACAATAAACGAAGCCCAGGGACAGCAATGGTTTGGGAATCTCAGAAAGCTGAAAGATAACATCTTACCCTGAAGGCTTTCCATTAGCAGTCTCCTCCCTTGCTTGAAACTTTTGTAATTAGCATTTGTGTGAACCTAGCATTGGGCAAATGGAGGTCTGAGATTGTAGCAATTCTTTATTAAAGTGATTATGCACCTGAGCACATTCCTTGACCCCAAATAAAAGTGAGATACTTCCAAGGGTCGGGGCTCACTTCGAGAGAGATAAGTCTCAGTGAGACTTCT
>PVKN010034167.1:0-11885 GCA_004027915.1 Capromys pilorides
CATAGAACATATATATTACTATATTTACACGAAATGTTCAAAAGCTACAAACTTGTAGAAATAGAAAGTAGATGTGTGTAGCAGGAGCCTGGGGGTGGACTGATTCCAAATGGCTGTGAAATTTCCATTTAGGGTGGTGGAAGTGTCCTGTGTAGATAGTTGTGCAGCTTGATAAAAATATTGTAGTTCATTCCATCTCATATCCAATGGGTGGTTTTTATGGATGGCAAATTGTATTTTCATAAGGCTGTCCTCAAAAGGATTATTATTATGAGCTCAGACTCACCTCTGGAGGGAACTGCTGCATGGCCGATGGCATTATTAATTTTTCACCTAGGTTTATTATGACGCAGACTTGGGCGGTGTTGCCAGGAAGCCCCATTTCACAGAAGTTCCTTGGGCTTGAGCTCCCCACTGCACAGGAGTCAGCAGTGGGCAGCATGGTCTCCCACATGCAGATTGTCATTGTGACTGACAGGAAGGGTTCAGAGTCATCAGCCCAGTCCAGCTATGAGACTTGAGGTTCTTCAAGGGTTTGCTAAGGAGTCCCCAGAAATAAAATGTGCTAAATTTAACTCCCAACCAAAGTATCTCCAATGACTGACAATAAGAATAGGTCTTAACTTAGAAGAGGCATTAGATGACTTTTAACTCTCACAAACTAGAACATCGATCTCAAAAGCTTTTCATTCCTTCTTCCTATAAACTCTAGATTTAGTGAAAAACATATGGAATGCCATCCACAAGAAGCAGGCAAGCAAGCAAACAGAAGTCATGCTTTCTGGATTGCTCCCAGAGAATACACATCATGTTAGAGGGAGAGCAGAACATGCTCTTGGAGGCCGCAGTCCCTGCTATGTCCCCACACCTGAAGGGATACAGAAATGAAAAATATATGCCAGCAAGCTCCAAGTCCCTTTCCAAACTTATTTATTGAGAAGTCCAAGTTCCAACACGGTTGTTAGTTCAAGTTAAAAACTTCCCTCTGAAAGATATAAAATATCTCCATTAAGAAGCCAGTTGTACGGGGGTTACCTGCTCCCATCCCCCAGACATTTAGAAAAATATATTCTGCATGATGGTGGCTAAAAGGTGGCAGCTGTGCCAAAGTAGTGGACCCTAAATCGCTGAGCAGAAATGAGAGGGGGAGGCTCTGATTGCTCGCAGTACAGGAGTGAATGTGCGCTCTCAACCACAAATCAAGGGAGCTGGAAAAAAAAAAAAAAAAAAAAGGCCCAATCAAGGCAGTAATGGCCTCCACTTCACAATCAGACAAGTGCTTCTTACTTGAAAAATCCTACCATTTATAGCTGATTGCTAACCCTGGCCTCATTTCTAATCTAAAGGGCGAGTAATAATTTGGAAAAGGAATTATAACAACTTCCCAACAATTTAGCAAATTGTTATTATTTGGGGGGGAGGGGAGGGCGGGAAGGAGCTGCTTTTGTAACGTGCTTCTCTTGTGGGTTATCATTGCCATGACATCAAATCCCAGCACTGCCACACAGGAACAGCAATGATTAGGCATTAGAAGGGGAGGGGGCACACAGACAGAGAGAGCAATGGAGAGAGAGAGAGAGAGAGAGAGAGAGAGAGAGAGAGAGAGAGAGACAGGCAGAGAGACAGACAGACAGACAGAGAGGGGGGCTCTAGGCTACATTACATGTTTTCGTACAGTCCCAGTTACAGATTTCCACAGAATAAAGGAGGAAGTGAAACTGTGAATTCTTTTGTCCACCTTGTTCTATAATTGTCCCAAGTAAGTTTGCACATTTGTCCTCAAATATTAGTATGGCAGAAAGGGTACTGGCCTTTCTGAGAATTTGACTACTTCAAAATATACCATAAGATGAGGCACTTTTTACATAGGCACTGTGTAGAGATTGATGGGATCATCTTCCACTGAGCAAGACATTAACACATGCATGTACATAATATTGTCTTCACTGAGCAAGTTAACATGTATACCAAAGGCAGTATTGCATGAAAGAAGTTGAGACCAGGATGCTTTCTGAGAGAGGAACTGGCTAATGAGAACAGAGAGAAGAGCAATATATTCCATCACAGACTCAGTAGGGATCATGGAGAATGCCCTATTCAGCCTCTTAAACCTTAGTCAGATAAGGAACGAGAGGCCGGGCGAGGGTAGCCGTTTCCTAAAGGTTAGAATGCTAACAGACGACAGAGATTCATTTGGATGGCCTCACTCTTGCTGCGTTTTAAACCCTCTACATCATTTTTCCAAATGGCTTTAAAGCAATACATTTTTAGGAATTCGCCCGATAATCTCCAGTAGTACAGAGAGCAAGGGCCTTTAGTTATGGGATATACTGGACATTGGCACACAGCTCTATATTGACAGTGTGATAGTAATACTGTCTCTTCCCATCGTCTCACCTTCCATTAACTTCACAATAAAACTTTCCTATAGTTTAGAACCCTGAGTGTCTAAGAACATTCAGTGGCACTTATTGAAAGTATAACTCAATTTTCTTTATTTGCAAATTAACATCAGTTGTTCAGAATAGATAATTAGGGACAGAACCAAAGCACGTTTCGCTTTTTTAGGTGAGCCACCAATAACAGAATTTTGAGGGAAGAGCACGGGCCGCTGGAGCCCGGGCTAAGCAGCCACTGAGGCATCTGGAAAATCAAGCCATAGTCATGTTAGCCATAGAGGAAGTCCCTATCATTGACATCAGTGTGAGCTTAATGAGTATTTTCACTACTTATTGATATTTAGCAGACAGAATATCTCAGCCTACCAAACTTTCTTTTGATATTGATGTTTAACAAATACCAGATATGGAAAATGCAACTAGCTTTTGCATCAAAGGAAATATTTTGGTTTTAGATTGAAAATGTTTAACATAATATGCTATTTTCTTAAACATAACAGACTTTCAGCAGATCTAAAAAATTGGATTAAAAAACAAATGTAGCAATCTTTATTTATGTTTGTAACTGGTACAAGAAGGCTAGGTTTTTCAGATACCCAGCAATGATTTATAGCTTTCCATTACCCACTTCATTCAAGATAAACAGGATCATAATTCACATTACATGATCTAGCATCCATATGAAAATATATAATGCTATGCCAAGCGTAAATATTGTGCTTGCATCACCTCTCGTGTTCAGCACCAAGACGTTAGAATGGATTTTTAAAAATAAATAAGGACTTTATATTACTAAACCCCAATCGCTCCTCGGCCTTTTGGCTAATATCAAGTGTATATTATTAAGCCCCAGGGAAGAAAAACAAAAGTATCTTCAGGAAGGAGCCTGAATTCTTAAAATCTTTTGAGAGTAGAAAATCTGAGATATTGCAATGAAAAACACTCCTTTTGTTATGAGAAGAACAAAGCTCTGTTCTAACGGATGTGGTCACTGCCTTCACGATTGTGTAAAAATTAGAGAGAAGTAAGTCAGGCTTCCACTGTGGCTGAAGAAGTTAGAAGGAAAGGCTTGAAGGAAAAACGGCTGAGGAAATACTGAGGAGCAGCACAGGCAAACCGGGTGAGCAAGCACCGCTGGAGGCGAAAGCCTAGCATTTTAGGGGAATTAACAAAATGAACTTTGCAGGAGCAATTTAATGCATGTGTTTATTATACATTTTTAAAGTTAGAAACAGTAACAGAATCTATTCTCAATTCAGTGAGAGGGCAAAGTAGGGCTCCAAGCAGAAGAGAAATGTGTTTTTGTAGGAGTGCACTTTTCTAGGAATCATCATATTTTTAACTTTCTCTTTCATTAAAGCTAAATATCACACTATTACCACAAGCTAAAATGACCCCTAGTGTTAGGAAGTGGATTTCTTTTATTTTACAGTGAGTCACAGGCTCCAGATTTCTCTTATAACTACAAAAATGTTAGCACACACGTTTTGTCAGTGTGTAATTCAATTAGCTGCTTTAGTCAACAGAAAAAGACGCAGTTATGATAGAGGAAACTCTTTGCTCTTGCCCACTAAGTGAGATACAATTCTCTGATCCACTCCAGCAGTTTCGGATTTTATCATCCCACAGTGACTTTTCTATCACCACACAATGCTTATTTATAGCTACAAGTCTAGGCAGATGTGCTGCAGGGAGGAGAGAGGCTCACTTCTTCATAAAAATTCCGGTGGCACTGTCAAGGCCAATTTGTGGAAGAGTTTCAAGGCCAACTTCTTGAGTAGTGAGAAGACCTTCATCCAGGGAAATCCTAGCTTTTATGGACTAAATGGAAAAGTACTCAAGTTGTTTGAGCTGTGCAAATCATTAGATACCTTTACAAAGAGACTCAAAAATGTGCATTTAGAAGCACTTATATAGTAAATCTGTGGAAACGAACTCTGCGGCAGCTACTTTAGCGATTTGTATATCAACAAATTTGGGGGGCAAAGTGTAATTGTAGGGCACCCAGTTCTCCTAGGGCCTCAAACAAGGGAAACAAGTACCGTGTAAAGGGGTCTCTAAGGAACACGCCACTCAAAGAGAGTTGCAGGGAGAGCCAGCGAGGGCTGTCCTGTGTTTTAAATTTGTGGTAAATAAAACTAATACGTATCAGTCAGTGTGGCTTGGAGAAGAAAGGAGGGTTGGAGGAGAAATTAACAGGAAAACCTCCACTGATTATAATTAATACAAAATGAAACATTAAGATACAGACACATGTTTAAGCTTTTTAGAAACTATCAAGCATTAGAGAGACAGATACTTGGATTAAACAGTAAAAGGTTTTCATTGTGTACAAATGAAAAATAGGAGAAAAAAATGAGATCTAATAAAATATAGACTCATGATATAGAGTTTTTAAAAAGTATTTACTTTTTAAAAATACAGTTTTTTAAAAAGTATTTACCTAACCTGCAGCACAGTCTAATTGATTTCAGAAACAATATGCATATTGTGTATTAAAAATACATCAACTCTATGCTGCGAGTCCTGCTCTGCCTAATTTGGAAGCTTCCCACACACCCAGCTTCCTACGTGCTTATTACCCTGAGGGTAATTAGCTAAGAAGAATATGCCATGATGATAAACTTCGTTACTTAATAACACTAGTAAACATTAAAATATTTAAAGAATACTGTACTGTATTATGGTTCATTCTATTTAAATCTTACAATTATAGCAGCTTTTTCTACTTGTATTTTTGCTCTGGTGAATTGCTAGGATTTGCTAATCCACTGCTAATGCAAGCTGATATTACAGTCATATGACCTAATTAGACATCAGGATTCATATTTTAAATATATAATTACCAGAGTGTCATTTTTTAAAAAATGTAATTACTAGTTTCTGTGTTAGTAGAAAAAAAAAAAGATGTTCACGTCAACAGACTACAGAAACTTTTTTGGTGAATGTTTTTCTTCTTTGACAGTAAAGAAACAATGAAAAATCTCAGTTTGGAAATCCTTTATTAATATTACTTTCATGGCATGTTTATCATTCTGCACTCCGCTCTTCCAGAATTCTATTCTGGGTCATTTCTTACTGTCACTAGGAGCCCACGCATCTACCTTTATAGAAATATTTTCATTTGTGGCACATGAAAAATCATCGCACAATATTAGTATGATACATAAGTGAAGCAACAGACGTCCATTATTTTAAAACAAAGTAAGTTCAAAGATTTAGGGCTTTTGGGAAGAATTTTTCACTTGCCAATGGCATAAAATCATTCCTAATGACCTCTCAGTGATTTCAATATCACAAATCCCTTCTGATTAGCCCTCTTAAAAACAGAGACAAACCCGCTTCAGGATTGTTCGGCCCTGTTGGGGGCCCTGTCTTAGAGAACGACAGATTATGTCATTAAATGGAATCGGGTCCTTTCCATAGACGGCGGCATGATACTGGAGCTGACACAAGCCATACGCTCAGTCCCATTATTTAGAGCGCGCTGTGTCGACCGGGCAGCGGCTGGCTGACCAAGCCACTGACTTCTGGCATCGTGTGCAGCTTTTTAATGTTAAAAATATGGAGAGAAAGGAAAAAAAAAAAAAAAGAGGTGGCTGTGGAAATGGCTGGTGAAACATTACCTTCTAAAGCACTGTCCTTTATCCGTCCAGTGAAAGAATGTCCCCGAAAATAGCACTTTCCCCATTCAGAGGATTGATTTACTTAGGGAGCAGGATAGAAAAGTCTGGGGAAATGGTTAAGTGAGGGATGCACGGAGGAGATCCAGGCCAGAAAGCAAAACCTTGTGATTCACCAGGGAACACAGCCCAAGCACCTTCATAACTCTGTAAATGAAAACACAAATGTGATACTTCAAATACTCTTTTGTTTTTCAAATGAAAAGAGGAGCTACAGATTATAAACACAAGCGAAGCTACTACAAGGGCATCTAGCCCCTAATAATTACAGTGGCAAGGAAACAAATGGCTTGAGATTCCTCAATACTTGGCTATGTTTATATTTTTATTCAGAACTATATATCTTGCCAGCCTTACTTTGTAGTGTTTCTTAATGTATTTTTTCTTGCCTCCCACCAAGCCCTAATTTCGCAGCTGTGCTGTGTTCTGAAGCTCTCAAGAGTTGAGTGTCCTATTTACATTCTACCTGTACTGTCAAATTGAAAGCCAGTGCCACAAAGTCCTTCTACTAAGAGTCAAAATTTATCTTTCAATATTTGCACAAAATCGATAGTATGAGGTAAAAGACAGTTGACCAACAGTAAGCTCAGCATGATGGTTTAACATTAAAAGCAGCTGATTATTTGAAGACTTGGCGATTGACCGTAGATACTCGAAGTTTGTGAAGTGTTTATTGTCTGTATATTGAACGTTGTCATTAACAACATAAGGGATACGGGCTGCATGAGGAGGAAGAGTTGAGAATACAAAGAGAACAACTGAGTTGGAAATTTATAATTCTGATAAATTTAACTATGATTGCCAACTCCTTTTCTAGAACTCCTGTGGATTTAGTACAGACACACCAAAAAAGTAAGGTCTTGAGAGGCCTTTGTGAATAAATATACAGATTCATCTTCTGAATTTGTACAAACGCTGTTAATTTTGGACTCCTTACCTATGTGTATGATATATGCAATGCCCAAGGATATGAAAATGACCTCCCAATTATAACCATATACAGATTTTAGGATCAAGTGGAGTGAAAAGCTCGTGTAATTTTTGTTCTGATCCGTGCCTGCATTTTGCAGTTTATATACCACAATTTGAATGACATCCTGGAAAGACAAGGGGCTTTAAGTGTACAAGCAGATTAGACATTAAAATACCAAATGGCTAAACTATCACTTGACATTAGATGACTTCATTTATTAGAAGCACAAGTGGAAGTTGTTTTCCTAACACTATTTTTTAAAGAAGTCCTCAAGATATTCTAGGATTTGCTTTGTGAAAAACAATGAAATGAAAGCTCACACTCACCGCCTCGGTCTCCACGGGTGCCGCCTGAGCGGCTGTGAGTGCTCCGCCACCTGGTGGCCAGTTGTGGAAAATCGGATAGCGTCGCTATCTGGCGCGGTTCTTTCTTTAATCTTCCCCTTTATAAACTGATTAATTAAACTTCGGTTTGCCAGTCTGCCTCTTTGATGGTGGTGGGGGTCGGAGGAGCATTGGGTAAATAATTTGGTATTCATTTTATTTTTTCTTCGTTTCAAAGTATTGGTACAAATTAGGTATAAAATGGAGCTCAGAAGAAGTTACTGTTACTTATATTGAGATTAAGACAAATGTATTGATCTCTGTATAGTGCTCTTATCTACGGAGTTAAAAACGGTTCATAAGTCCTAGTGTGTTTCATAAAATAGATGGGAGTTTGTAGAGCAGGTATCCAGTTGTGAAAAAGCTGAGGAACAAAGCAATTCATTGCATGAATATGAGACAGCATTTCAGTGGATTAAAATGAAATCCCTGCTGCTAGGGTACAGGGAAATGAACTTTGTGGATGTCATTTCTGTCAACACATCTCCCCTGTGATGTGAACTATGCGCTGCAACCTTTGAATAACGATCCTTTACTGTTTTACACTGATGAAGCACTCTGTAATTTTTTTTTTTTTTAACATTTGCCACCATGAATACACCTGATGTTTGGAACTTAGTTTCTAAATGCCAAAACCCGCCAAAAGGAACTGGAGTTTGTGGCTGTGGCAATAAATGTACAGGACAACCCTGGAACAGCTGCTTATGCAAGATATTAAGGCACCATTGAAAGGAAACTGATGCTTACAGGTCAGGAACACACAGGGACCAATTGGCAGGGATTCCTGGTATCCGAATCTGGGATAAAACAAAGATTAAAATGAACGATGAGACTAGCAGTGGCTTGTAATTCGCTGAGTAAAATAGCCTACATGACGTGTATATGTGTTGATAGGACAAAGGGAAGCTGTTTTTAACGGAGATGCCAGTTAATAAATGTTAGAGGAAGCAAGCTGCCGTTCAGCCGTCGTGATTCAAAAGGGACTAGGAATAGATGTTCAAAATTGTACACAAAAGTTAGATGAGGAACAGATTATTCACCTATTTTCAAAGCGAGGCATCCCTAATTTTTCTTATTAATTATAGAAGGAAAAGCCATAGCAGAGTGTAGACATATGGCCAGCACCATATTAATCAAGCGATCAAAGTTAACATTACCAACAAGGGTACAAAATAAACCCACGTAGCTTCTCAATTGATACAGACATGAGCACATCACTTACACTGTATTATTTATCAAAATGCACAACCTGAGTCTATTTATGAATGAATATAAAAATATAAATCAATAGCTATGAAAAGTCATCCTTAATCCTTCAAAATTGCTTGGAGGCCAACTAGTTACTTATGATAAAACAAACTACAATTCAACGCAAAGGATGTTGGTGCAATAATTGATGACGTTTGATTAGGGCTTACAGATCACGTAATTATTTCCTAATTTTTATAGCTATGCTGAAATTCTATGAAATTGCCCTTTCTGTAACAAAGTAGTTTTTGACTTTGTCAGTGGGTTTCCACATCTGCAGATTCAACCAATTATGGATTTAAAACATTTGAGAGAATTAGCATCTATACTGAACACTGAGATCAATTCTTTTCATTATTTTCTAAGCAGTACAGGATAATATCTATTTACCTAGCATTTATGTGACATTGGGTTTTATAAGTAACCTAGACATGTCTGCAGCATCCAGGAGGAGATGCAAAGGTTTTATACAACGGTGCTTTGTGGTTCTACTTGAGACCTGAGCATCGGCAGGCTTTCGCAGGCCCAGGGCTTTTCCACAGATCCTCCACAGATCCAGACCCATGATGACACGCACTGCAGGATTCAAGAGTACGCAGCCACAACATCTGTAAGCTACTCTCAAAATTAATATACTTTATATATGATTATATATGTGTGTGATTTGTGTATAAAAGAGGTTGAATGTCAGTCTGGATAAAATCTGTATAAGAATTCTTTGATTATGTTTCTATAGATTTGAAATTATTGCAAAATAAAAAAAGTTTTTAAAAGTTTTGTTGTAAAAAACAAAGAGATCTCATTATCTTTTGTCACAAAGTGCATTTTACATTGGATTCTAAAAACTTGGATATTCTGTTAGAAACATTACATAATGCCACACCACTGTGCGTGACTTCTAAGCTTATTCCATTGTTCTTGTTCCTGCATTTTGGTGATAATATTGTCAAGATTCTCTCAAGAAACAAATTAATAGAATTTTGTTAACAATTTCCTCATTTGCTTATAAAATAGTAAATTATATAATGTTCTCATCCATCAATCAAAATAATTTAGAAAGACTTGCTGCAAATCAATAACAGGTGAGACCCTAGAGATACAAAAATGACAAAATATAGCTTCCCCCCCAACTGGTCACTGTTTAATAGGACAGTGATGGCCAGTAAGTCTGTTTGTAATTAATAAGCACCAAACTACTTGTTGGTTTTTGTGGTTGTAACAAACAGCATAAACCAAATGCCAGATATGTAGTGATATGAGAGAGCTGTGGGAAAACAGAAATGGAGGAAGTTAGTTCTGAAATGCCCCTCAGGGGAGCTCAGAGGAGGCACCATCTGAGTGGAGCCATGGGTGGTGGTTAGCATTCCAAGGGCACCAACACCCTGGGAAAGTGCCTTATGCTGGTCAAGTGTCTACAACATAAAGTCTTTAATAATGTTCCTACAAGAAAAGCCCTGAGACGACAGAGACTTTGTCCTAGTCTGTGTGACTGATACACAGCAGTTACTCAGTAAATATTTGTTAAGTAAATAAAAAAATTGTACAGTTGTTTCCTAACTATAAAATAGCAAGTAAACAAGTTAGCTATTGAGCAAGACTTCATTTTCCTCCTGTATGGTTCATACGTGTTGCTGACAGGGACTGTCTTTCCAATTGGTCTTGGAATAAAAGAGGTCTTTTCTGTGACACAGATGCATGAAAAGTTCACATTAATAAAATCTACAAAAATATGTGTGAGAGAGTATAATAGAAAAGAAAGAACTTTTGGAACATTGAAATGATCTGTGTCTGATTTGAAATGTAAGGTGATAGGGGAAATGTGAGTGGAGACCTAGGAATATATGAAGCGTATATTGCTTTCCTCTCAATTTTTCTGTAGACTTACAACTCTGACAAAATAAAGTTAACTAAAATGAATGAATAAATAAAATGCTCCATGAGTGAAATTAGAGTTTAAACCTAACTATAATAAAAGCAAAAAATAAGACTCTTGACAAACATAGTAAGAGTCAAATGTTGAAAAATCCAAAACATTAAACTACGAGCTTAAAAATATTAGCATTTATGGAAATTGTATCAGTCAGCATTTACTGGAGAAACAGATATAACACAAAAAATAAAAATACATAAGAGGTGACAAGACTGGCTTACGATAGCCACCATCGGATGAGGAAGCCTGCAGTGGGTCTGTGTGCACGCTGGAGGGTGGGGGCTCAGTTGAAGCCCTGGAGCTAGCTGCAGGTCCCGTACCAGGTGAGTCCATGTTAGGAAGCCCATGGGTTGTCAATGGGAGGCTGAAGAGTCTACATGGGAAACCAGAGTCTTCCCTGGAAGCCAGGACACCATGTCCAGAACGAAGGTAATGACTGGAGCTCCTCCAAAGAACCAGAACCCATCCTTCCTTCTTCGTCTCGCCTTTACACTTCTGGTGACAAGCTGCCCTAGGGTGTAGACTTCCACATCCTAGGGTGTGGACTTGCTGAGCCAATTGAGCCGAGTGCGCCTGTTCAAGTTCACACAATCAATCAACCATGACAGTTATTAAAACCTGATTATATTAAAAGAAGCCTGTATTTAAAGACATCATCATGCTAGAGCAAAGAAAGCAGAAGCGGGTCAAGGCCCATGCAAGGCATCAGACCTCCCATCCTGTGGAAGTTGACTCTGGCCCCTCACAAGCAGGATGAGCATGGTCCTTTCTCAGGATTCAACCCTTAACGTAGGAAGTGATGCCCTGCCTCTTTCTTGGTGTGGGAAGGAGAATCTCACGCTGGCGTGAGGGAGACGGCATCATTCCCCTCATCGCTGTGGACCAAGCCTCAGTTCCAGGCCCCCCACATGTGTGCATTTAGGGAAGTGTACATTTTCAATTTCATACTCTCTTATTACTGCCTTATGATTTGAACACGTTTTCTTAGCACAGGGCCTCACAGTTTCACTTTTCCCTCCTTGCAAATCATATACCACATGCTGCTCTAATCTGTTTATGGTGTGACCCAGATTGTTCCCATTTAGTCACTTACCTGTTAAAGGTTGCTCAGATTCGGGATGGATGCACGCTGTTCAGACATCCACTCTGCTGCTTGGACTTACGGCCCATCTTGTCTTTTTGTACAGTTCTATACATCTTGTTTATAGGACTGCAATGTGTTTTATTTTGTATGTTAAGCCTTGTTTACCTAGTACTGTCATTTTTGCT
>PVKN010034168.1:0-11884 GCA_004027915.1 Capromys pilorides
CATATGGAGGATAGGATCATGGGGAAGAGAAGCAAAATGAGTAGAATTGGACGGCTGAGAGGAAAGTTTTCACCTTGTATTACAATAATCTATGTTGCTAAATTATTTTTCATTTGTCCTATACTTTTTTACCTTTCATGCTTCTGGGGCATTTTTTTGTTGTTGGTTGGTACTGTGGTTTGAGACAGCATCTCACTATATACTCCAGGTTAACCTTGAGCTCGCCATATAATCTGGGTTGACCTCGAACTTGCAGAGATCCTCTTACCTCAGCCTCCTAAGTGCTGGGGTTACAGGCATGTGGCTACATTTTTGTATTTCAGAAGTACTAAGGGCTCTCATTTCTCAAATTCAGGAGTTAATGTTTCACTGTTCGTACACTGGGCCCTTTGCTAAGGTCTCCAGTTCATCTAGACTTAAATTATACAGAACTGGAAAATACTAAGGAAAGGCATTCCAAAGTTACCATTTTGCTGTGAATTTTCCCACAGTAGAATATGAAGAGCACAAAGGCATTTCACAAATGAAGTCAGCTCAATGTAGTGTATCACGGATTTTATGGATATACCAATCTTAGGAAATCCAAAGAGTCTATCCGATCTTGCTCAAATGAGGAAAACATACTCCATAATACATTATTCTTCTGTATATCATCTCACTGAGCTTGGCTTACATTATTTCCCCAAGCATATCATATGTCTTCAGCCATATTGGCCATATCTTTCACTACTTTTGCCTTCACCCCAATACTGTACACCTAAACAAGATGAATATAAACAAATGGAACCAAATTAGAGCTCATTGTAATAACTCACATCATCAGTCAGGGTAGCCTAGCAATAGCTGACCTGAAAACATCAACAGCTGCCACGCAGACACATTCTTTCCTGTGCTGTGCATCACTGTGGGAGTGACCTGGAGCCTTTCTCTCGACCTTACCCTGGGACTCCTGCTAGTGGAGAAGTCTCCATTAGTTTGTTGAATATTGCTTATATTAGCACAGGAGAAAATGAGGTGTTAAACCCTGTGTGAGCACTTACCATTTCTCCTTCTAAAGATGATACATCCTGCCTGCTCATATTTCATTGGTCAAAATAACTCCTACAGACTTTCTTGAGTTTTACATACTAGAGATATATAATCCTCTTGCAGAAATAAAATACTGGGAAAACTATAATCTAGTCTTCCATGGTAGACACAAGGGCTGGAAGAGAGGAATGTTGGGAAAGAGTTGAGGTTGTTATATCCTTTCAGTCCTAGGCCAGGCACTTAGCAGCCATTATTCACCACTTCTGTGTCTCTGCTAACCTTGGATGTGATTAAATTAATTGGTTAAGGAAAGCTGGGATGTATTTCATGTGATTAATGCCTTGGAAAACAATTGCTCTAGATTGCATTCATTTGTTTCATTTTACATACTTGAAATTAGAGGCTTATGAAGTCTACATGCAAATTTATGCAAAGTGGGATGCAAATTCATATTGTGAGCCATGAGTCCAGGCACCCCCGTTCCCCCCAGAAAAAGAACTGCAGCATTGAATATGCATGTGCTGCATATGGTACTGCTCTTTTCAAATAGCTACTCAGAACTGGCAACGAAATAAATCCCAATGACATCGACTGAGCAACAAAAGAAAAAAAGTTTAAAGTCACTTAAGAACAAGAATTGAGCTCCAAAATATGAGTATTCTCAAGGTCATCCTCTTCCAGCAAGATATGTGTTAATAAATTCACTATTCCCAGACTTTATGCTCTGTTATAGACAAAGCTGGGGTATGCTATTGAACAAAGGAAGTACTGGCAGAACTCACCCTGGAATTTCATTCTCTTGATTACTTGCTTCAAGTGATCACTTGGCTGGCTGGATCAAATAAATCTTCATTGCCACGAACCAGTGCTCATGTGTGCTGACATATTTCTCCCTCATTTGTACCCATCAGTGGGGGATTCTGGTTCCAAGATTCAGATGGGGAGTAATTATTAAGATGGTCTTAAAGACAGGAACAAATTTTGCACCTGAGTGCTTATAAGTCAGACATAGGGGAAAAATTAAGCACGTGTAGGAATACTAATTAGAAGCAATAATCTCCTGATTGGCCTGCAGAAATTCAGATAGACTCAGTGAACACGTCCTGCTTTTGTGAAATCCCAGTTGTGCTTTGACTCTAAGTACTGTATATGTAAAATATTTTTTGGAAAATGTTTATAAATAAACAGATTTGGGTGCAGTATCATGAGGGTTGTTATTTTAAGTCTATGCTAATTCTTGAACATTTAATCATTTATTACTCATCCACTTATCAAATATTTTTGATTACCTTCCAAGTAGCTGGCAGGTGCCTGGGCATATAAGGTGAGTGCTGCGCATGCCCTGTGCTTAGGAGCACCATCCTGCCCAGCCACGAAAGCTTTCACTGCATCAGTGGCTATGTCTCTTGATGATGCTTCTAAGTAATTGCTTATGAGGCACACTGAGAATTATAACAGGTAGGAGGAGGGAGCAATGAGAGGATTTAATGTGATGCTTATGGAACTTCCATTTCAGTTACTGCTTTTATAAAAATCTATTTAGGAAAATATTTTCCATCCACAGCTTAGGTTGCAAATAACACTTAGTATAACAAAATTTTAATGCAACAAATGCATTTCAAATGTCTCCTAGAGTTTACCATAATGGAATTTGATCTATGAAATTTTAACGTATGCTTAATGGTTTGTAGATATTTTATTTATTAAACTTTCCTGGGGGAAAAAGGAAAAGGAAATAGAAATATTATTGCAGAACCATAAAATGGCCTTAGAGTTAAAGGACCTATGTCTTCTCCTACCCATGGGCGAGGGCTTTGAGTTAATCAAAGTTATCCTGTGATTGATGATGTGCTAGTGTTCTCCACGGGTCAGTGTAAGAGATGATAGTAGCATCCTCATAGAAGCTAAGATGCAATCTAATGAAAGCAACAACCACCCCAAAAAGGCTACTTCTACACAACGTAATAGGTATAATTAGTGTTATGGCATGAGGTCACATTTTATCTAATGTTTAAGTAAGAGCTAAGAATATGAACAAAAGCATTTAGTGTTACATCAATTGCTCATGCCAATTTTACTGATGAGCAAACTGAGAAATAAGACAGATGTGTACAAGAGTAAGACTGGTATTCAGTTTGACTTCAACGTTTCCTCTTTCTTAGGTGTAAGTCCTCTGTCTGAAAGCCTCTCTTTCCTTGGACTGAGGCCTAGAGAGAGAAAATTGCATCAAGTTGAGCTCAGGGAAGAGGAGTAGAAGGCTGTTTACACCTGGTTTGGTCAAAGCGCATGGTGATCCAAGAACCAAAAAGTTGTTTCCTTCTGAATGTTATTCATTGGACTAAACACAAGTATGGGAATGGCAGAATGTAAGAGACCCCTTTCTGCTTTGCAGTTATCACATTTATAGATGCCATATAGTTGCAATACTTCTGAATATCACCTTTCTTAGAAATAGAGTTTTTGCTGATGTAATGAAGAGGAAGTCACAGTGTATCAGCGTGGGCCTATATCCATACCTGTATCTTCATAAGAAAAAGTGAGGGAGACTTGGACACAGAATACAGGGACACAGAGGGGATGGCTGTGTAAAAGTGGAGGCAGAAATGGTAGTGGGGCAGCCCTGCCATAGTGAATGCTCACAATTACTGTTATTCCTCATGAGTTGAATTCAGCCCACGGGCAGTTCAGTCAGTGTGCCCTGATTGTGAGCTTTACGTTTCTCTTCATTCTTTTTACATATTTCAGTTCTTCTGATTATTCTACCATCTTTGTTTCTTCCTCTGACATCCATAATTTTTTTTTCTGAATGCTTCACAAATGCCGTCTTTTCACTACCTGTTCCAGTTGCTCTACCTTGGCAGTCCCTCCCATAATTGTTTCGTCTATTAACAACAAACACTTTGAGTGCCTAAGGAGAGTCACCTAGAGAGAAAATATTCTCTCAGGCTTTCACAGAGAGCAAACTGGTCAAGCAGTGGCCATGACTCATCCAGTGCTGACACTCACAACAGTTCTACAAAGCACTGTTCATGGTTCGAGGTAAATTCTCAGGGAATCTGACTGACCTTCGGAGATACAAAAGTTACATATTTTATTATACAGGTCTTGTGTTAACTTGCCCTTAACCACCCTGCAGAAAAATTTAAACATGAGGCATAAAAAGTAAAGCTAGATTAGTATGTTGAGCTGTAAAAGGCTTAAATCAACAGCTTCTGACATTGCCAGTTCTACCAATAACCCACTATGATTATGGAATATTGGACTATGTATACAACTACTTTTTCTTAGTTCAAAGAGAAGAAATTTTTGTACCAATAATAGTTACAAAAATTATCATGTCTATATCCTGTGCTCTAAATAACTACTACGAAGACAACAATGTGCATTTTATCAATTATTGGGAATGTACTAGTAATGTGTTTTGAAACTGTTGCATTGTTATTTCTTGTTAAAAGTAATAATAAAAAAAAAAAAACAACTTTGAGTTCTTCCCATGTACCAGGCACTGAATAGAGTCTAACGTGATCTACATTCCACCCTAACATCAAACCTACATTCTAATTTTACAGAAATGAAAGTGGGCTTTAGAACCAATCTTGCTTAAGATTTGTAACAAAAAAAAAAAATGGAGCACAAGCTATAAATATCTAGGTTCTGTGTTACTTACATTTATACAAATCTGTCTCTGGGTTAGGTTCCTTAATTTTGAGTTACAGAGACATCTTTGTTTTTTTAATGTCTCATTTAATGTACTAGAGTTCAAGCTCCTAAAGAGTGAGGCCTGCATATGACTCAACTTTGTTTTATCAGCTGGTCTTAGTACTACAGGGAAAACTACAGTTGGAGATGAGTCCAATGAGTTTGAGCATGACTGCCATGAACCATGAAGTGAGTAGCTTTTATCAATCACAGTATCTCTGTAAGCCACTCTTATTCTAAGTTTCAGTAGTTACTGTAGCTTAGAGTTTTCATCAAACTAGGAAGCAACATACATTGGTTCATTAGTTTGAATGTCTCTTATCCCCAACACATGTGTTGGGTACTTACTCTCCATAACCATAATGTTAGTTGTATTTGAATTTAATGCCTTTAAGATTAGATACAGCTTTCAGAATGTAATGCTTGATGATAGCAGTAGCTTTGCAAGAAGGGTAAAAAAGGCTCAAGGTGCCATAAATCGTCTGTCTTACCACATGACGTCTTCTATCATGTATTGATGAAGCAAATATGGCTTTTGCCATACCATTGGACTTCTCAGTCTCCAAATCCATAATCCAAATGGATTTGTTTCTTTTACAATGTTACCCAGTCCAGCCACTCAGTTATAGCAATAGAAGACAATCTAAGACCATAGGTTTAACTAAATTAATTAAAAGCAAGTCAAGCAGTGGCTGTAACCTTAGCACAACTGGAGAGCACATCTGTAACTTGTAATGTTCATTTTTCATATTCTTTTGTCTGGAAATATGACCTGAAGCTTCACTTAAACACCATTATGAAGAATCACTTAAAACAGAGACAGATTATTTGCTAAAGTTAAATCTGGCTGAAGTTCTTTTTTTTTTTTTTTTTTTTTCTATTGATACTTTAAATCAAATGAATTTTCTATTACTATCATCATAGTTTAATAAAATAAATGCTCAACAGATGATATAAGACATCATTTAGCAGTAGATCTTTAAGGGGCATTTCAAAGAACAAGGTCAGGATGTTTAAAAAGGACACTAAATCAAAGAGATTTCACAGCTCTTCAACCATCACATCCTGTTGCAACTCTTTCTTTCCTAAGCCCCAAACAGTCATGAAATCATCATCATTGTTTTATATGCAGTTCTATAGCTAAATATGGCATGATGCAGATACCACAGATTATATGGTAATCTTGGATTTATTGTCAACTCAACCTAATTTCTGTGTTATTACTAACTTTAAGGTCTCAGAATGATATTGTTTATAAGCAGTATCATAACTCTCAGAATGAATTCTGCTTAAGGTATAATATGAACCAAGATAATATATTACAAAGTTCAAGAGCAAGCTCTAGAATATATCACTTTGGTTTTCCTAGTCTAGATATACATCATGTATGGGATTTCAATTTTTTATCAGTAACCAGAGTACTTCTTGGATTGTGAAGCCTCAGAAGATTGTAGTAATTAGGCTTATTATTTGTGTTACACTGATGGGTTTGAGGGCTGTCTGGAAGACTAGCAAAGCACAGTTCTCTGTATGTCTGGTGGGTGTGGAGGTATGACATTGGGTCTATATCTTGCCCCTTGACCCTTCTCCCAGGCACTGTTCCCCACTGTGCTTCCTATGTTTCCTAGCCACTATGGACTAAGTAGCTTGCACCATGTCACCAGGATGTTTCTGCCATTGAGCCAGCTAACCATACACTGAATTTTCTGAACCTATGGGCCAAATTAACCTGTCTTCCTTTAAGTTATGAGTGTTGCATGTCATATCTCAGTGAAAAGAAATCTAATACACAGATCTTCAAAACTTAAATGTCACTCATATAATTGATTATTCTTTAACTTTTTTTCTACACTTTTTCCCAGGACCAACTAAATAAGCTTTAGATGTACATGTGGCAATATAAATGAACAAATGAATATTTTCAAAGTCAGCTGTCTATGGCATACATGTCCTTTGGAAACAAGCACCAATTCAAACCATTCAGGCATCAGGCTGGCGTATGTGTGAAAATTAACATCAATCCTTTGGTTTTATTCTAGATAGTTAAATCAGTCCTAAGAAAAAAGTTTCTTAGGTATGTTAAAAAAATCTAAACAAGTGTAATTTGAAGATTTTGACTGGCTGGAAGGTTTAAAGCAATGACTGAAGACCTCTAGGCATTGGTCCATCGGTGTTGAATAGGACGTTGTGAATGCTGGCAGATGACAGGCTGTTATGATGTTCTATAAATCTTAAAAATGCTTTAGTTAAACTTATTTTTGTGTTTATAACCTTGAAAGGAGAGAATTCCCAGGTTTGAGTGAACATGAATATCCTTTAGGTCATGAGCATGTTTGTCCCCAGAACTGAACCAAAGTTTAAGGTAATAAAGGAGGAAGAGCTTCAGGTGGTGGCATACATCTATAATCCCCAGAATTTTGGAAGCTGAGGCAGGAGGGTTAGTTGTCCTAAGCTGGAGGCCAGTCTGGGCTACATAATGAGTTCAGGCCAAACTGGACTACAAAAGCCAGACTCTGTCAAGTCCCTGTTATACATAGTCATACAGTTTCTCCTTAACATGGTAAGGAGACTTCTGGCAACACCAGTGTAGATTTGTGGTTTCCTAGGACCATCATAGAAAAAGCATTTTTCCTCTACACCCATTCTAAGGTGTTCTGGAAATAATTTGTATCTCTCTTAATTAGGTCACCTTTATCAAGATCACACACCCACTCTGCTGGTAGGGTGTAGTTGATGCCAATTAAATCACCCAAAGTAGGAAAGGGAATGATGATCTCATAAGCTTTTGCGCATACTAACAATGAGTGAAAAAGAAAGTAGTAAAACAACATAATAAGAATAAAATGATAAATTAAATACCTTGGAATTAACCCAACCAAAAAAGCAAAAATACCTCTACAATGAAAACTGCAGTGCTCTGAAATAAGACATAAAATAAGACATTAGAAAATGAAAAGATGTCCCCTATACTGGATAGGGAGAATCAAAGGTGTCAAAATGGCCTTTCTTCCAAAATTGGTATACACACATTTAATGCAACCTTAATCAAAATTACAAGAGCAGTCTGCACAGAACTGTAGAAAGCAATCTTAAAACTCACATTGAACCATCATATATCAGGATGGCAAAAGGAATCTCGACTTACTGTAGTGGTTGATACACTGTGTCAACTTGAGAAGTTGAAAACTTAACACTAAATAGGCTCAGCCATTTCCACGCCCTAGGGTGTGGAGGCCCCTCCCCAGAGCCACTCATCACTTAAAGGATATGAAAGTACATTGAGGAAGGATGGAGTGTTCCATTTCCTTGGAGGAGCTCCAGTCTTCACAGTCGTCTCTTGGCTTCTAGTGGAGACTCTTCAGCCTCTGCCTTGGATCCTGCAGCCTTCTGCTTGTAGACTCATCAGCTTTTCCACACTGACCCATTCTGATACAAGCTCACACAGAACATTACAGTGAGCTTCAGACCTTAGACTAATTCCTTCACTCTCCAGTGTGCAGATGCCCTCTGCACACTTCCTCATCTGACTCTGTGGCTGACCGTCATAAGCCAATCTTGTAATTTCTTATACATTTGCACATCTTGTGTTATATCTGTTCCTCTAGTAAAACTCTGAGTGAGATAATTACAAAAGTAAAGCAAGGGACATTAAAATATCTGACTTTAAGTTTACCTGAAAACAACAGTAATAAAAACAGCATGTTGCTGGCACAAAAACAGACATGAGGGTCAACGGTGAAAAACAAAGACCACAGAAACCTCCCCAGACATGCTCAGCTGTTTGGTCTTTCATAAAGGGCCAAAAACATATGTTCAAGGAATGCTAGCTTATTTAACAAATGGTCCTGGGAACACTGATTATCTTCTCCCAGAAGGTTGATGCTGGACCCATATCTTTCACTATGTGCTGAAGTAATACCAAAATGAATCAATGATGTAAACATTAAAACAGAAGCAGTGAGCCAACTGGAAGATAAAACAAGCAAAACACTTGAAATCATAGATGTAGTTAAGGATTTACTAAACATAACTCTAATTGTTTAAAAAATGCCATCAAAAATAAAAAAGGGATTGTATCAAGCTAAAATCCTCTGCACAGAAAAAGAAACAATCTGTAAAGTGATGAAACAACCTACAGAATGGGAAGAAGGTTAGCCAGGTCATCCTCAGGCAGGAGATTAGAACATGTACAGAACTCAAAAAAGTTATACTTCCCCCAAATAAAAAATGCAATCAAAAACTGAAGAAGTAAAATAAGTATACACCACCCAGCAGAAATAGAAATAATTAATGAACATGAAAAGATGTTCAAAAGTAGTGGTCATAAATGGAAATTAAAACAACACAAAGATTTTATTATATGCCAGAAATAATGACAATCAGCAGGAACTCAAATAATAACAAATGCTCTCTTACCTTCAGTGGAAAAGGTACTCTCTTTCCTATGTTGTAGGTGGCAGTGTAAACTACTATAAGCATTATGGAAATTACTGTGAAGATGTCTCAAAGAACTAAAATTAAAAATTCTATTTGATGCAGTGATTTCCCATCTAGATAACCTCCCAAAAGTACAAACATCATCTTATTACAGCAATATACACACACCAATGTTTGTAGCAGCACAATTCTTAATAGCTAAAGCCTGGAACATCTAGTACAGCCATCAACAAGAAAATAGTAAACCAAAGGTGGTATCTATGCATAAGAGAATAATGTGCAATATAAAGAAGGATAAGCTTGAGACATTTGTAGAAAAAAAGGGTACACCTAGTAAGTAAGCTAAGTGAAAAACATCAGACACATGAGCTTAAATACTGCGCAGTATCTCTCATTTGAGTGAGACAAAATACAAACAAACAACAAATTTAAAAAGTGATAAAAGGAAAGAGGGAGACAACTTTTTCTTTTCTTTTTAAATGATAAAAGGTCCAGGAGACCAAGGGGAAGGGGAGGAGAAACAGAAACATGTTAATATGCTATATAAATATACCAAATACTCTCAAGGAGGGTAAGCATTATGTATCATAAGCACCAACTAAAAATACTGACTAGAAGGAAAATGGGAAAAAGAAATTTAGAGTCTGAGGGAAAGAAGTGGGTAGGGAAATAAAACTGAACTGAGATATAGTATGCATATGGACTTATTCCCTGAGATAAATGTAAACTTCACATACTGCAAACATGTACAAATGAAGTTAAACTATATTGAAAAGTTTTAGAGAAAAATTTTTGTAAAAATTACTAAGAGGAGTAATAAAGTTCCAGGTAGACAAAAATGAAAAACACCACAAATGTTGAGAGGGGGAAATACAGAGCTTCGTGTTCTCACTCCTTCTCCTATGTACATAGAATCCTTCCAGTAATAGCTAAGTAAAATGATAGTAAAAGTACTTTTCAGCACCTGTTACAGTTCAGAGTATTATTTTGAACTATAAATAAAAGGAGTCAAAGAATTTAGGACCTGCAACAATCTAAGAAGTCTCAACATGTGTAAAGTGATACAATCAAACTTCTTAAGTGTTTGATAAAACTGAAGACATTATGGGCTACCATAGAAGTTAAAAGTTGCAACTATCACTTGTCTAGTATTTCCTACTTTAAAAGCATTTCCAAATTTATCACCTCAGTTTCTTGAAAACCATCCTTGTCAGGTTGCCAGGTATGATGCTTTTATTACTCATAATTTTCACAGGAGACAATAGATTGAGAAGGGATGTGGAATCTCTCTCATACTGGGAATTGAATTCAGGATCTTGTGCTTGCTAGGCAAGCGCTTGTGCCACTGAGCTATCTTCCCAGCCCTATTTCTCTGATGGGAGAGGATATATTCTCAATTACTTCTTAAAGTAGGGAAGACAGAGTAGTCAGAAGCAGAGTAGGCAGCGTATAAAAAGGGCTTTCGTTTTTATGTGTTAAACATCCACAGCTAAGTTTAAAAGAGCATGTGAGATTCTCTCTACAACACATTATATCTGCATTTCTTCTCTTTTTTGCCTGTACTACTTTTAACACTAAAAACTGTCTTCATCAGTCTTTGACAAATTCTGTCATAATCCCCAACTGTGAATATTCCTATTGCATATCCGACCTTGGGCCTGTCCTCCAAACTCAAAGTACAAAACAAGGTTCCAGGAGTAAGGAGAACTGTGCATTGACTCCTACAAGAGTGGCAGCTGTCACTGATGGTATTGAAGAAAGTGTACTGTGGAGGTTGACAAAAGTGTCACCCACTCTTTATATACAATAGTGGCAAGAAAATGATTCAAGAATCCCCAACCCCCAAAATGTTTCTTAAAAAAGAAGTACATTTCCAGTAGGTAAGAACTATTGGTTGTGTTTCTGCTATTCTACATGAAATATACATGCTCTTCTTGATGCAGTCATCACAAAGCTATTCCCTTTCACAATGATGTAAATACAACAACAGGTTCTACAGGTTTCAAGTTTGCTGAGAAGAAATAATATTTCACATCTTTCCAGAACATTCTTTGCTTTTGTGCTTTCCAGGATCTTATGTTTACTGAGAAAATTACAATTTATTCATTTATCATTGCAGAATCCTTGTAATGGTTTGTCCTGCCATAGAGCTAGTTTCACCTCACAGAGGGAGAACCTGAAGGAAAATGGTGTTCAAAATGTCATACAAGAATCAAAGTTAGAACCCAGGACCCTTAATTACAAATCCATTGCATTTGGCTTCCTTTCTGCATTCAACCTTGTGGGACTTTTTAACCTCTTTAATTCAAGTCAAAACCACAAATCTCCATCTGATTCGGTCCAATCTTGCATCTGACTTTGTTATGCCTAACCATCATGCTGTAACTTTTATAGCTTTTCCAGGCCTAAGATTATGATTCACTGTACAACCACTTTTTGACAGTAATGGCTAGTAAATTTTTCACAGAAGTGAAGCATAATGCACAGCAAAGTAAATCTGTATCTGTGTTTCCTGATGGTTTTAATAATGTTGTTCCATTTCAAAAAAGGAAAGTAATTAAGAGCTTCGTTTAAGTCTTTTAAATTCAAGACTTTTGTGAGACGTACTTGTAAATACAGCAAGAATTAATTTTTATTTTTTCATCAAGTGTTAATTTTCATGTAAGATAAATGTCTTGGAAATGCCTATGTCTGGAGAAATAAGTGAAATCCAGTTACT